>ML685808.1:2543391-2587486 GCA_007922175.1 Pelusios castaneus
GGGGGGGAGCATACCCCAGCCCCGGAGGCTGATCCCGGCCCCATGCTGGGAGGCCGGGGCCGTGGATTAGCCCGGCCCCAGCCCCAGGCCGGGAAGTCGAGGCGGTCGGCGGGTGGGAGCCCGGGAGCCCTCCACGGCCGCAGCCACCCCTCTGGCCCAGCCGCGTGGGGCAGGCAGGCAGGCCTGTGCTCCTGACCCTAGCCTGAGCCTGCCTGTCCCGCCCTGGGGGCAGGGAGGGCCAACTCAGAGGCCGGGCGCAGGCCGGGTCCGCTGCGGCAAAGCCGCGGCCCCGGGGGTTGGAGGGAGCAGCAGGGGCTGCCGGGCTGCGTGGGGGTCCCTCACTGCTGCACGGGGGGTGCGACGGCCGCTGCGCGGCCGCGCACCCACGCAGCTTAGAGGGAACACTTATTCGGACTATAAGACGCACCCTCATTTTCCCCCCACTTTGGGGGAAAAAAAAGTGCGTCTTATGGTCCGAAAAATGCGGTATGTACAACAGCTTTATGTGAACATTTCAAGTGTAGTAGCCAAAAGGCTGTGGCAAAGGAAGGAGAGTTACTCTCTTGGTCAGACAGCCACAGTTAGAAAGGGTACCATTTGTACAAGTTCTTCTTAGGGATTTTTTAAAAAAAGAAGTAGGGGAGATGGGTAGGAGAGCTGGGCCAAGATGTGTGAAAAAGATGGCGATAGACTTGATTTGCCAAAATAGCATATGTCAAAACTTAAACAAATAGAAAAAGGGGAAAGAAATAAACCTTGGATCTCTGAATCTCCAAGAATTAGGATTGAAGACATAACTGATTCAAGGGA
Organism: Pelusios castaneus; assembly: GCA_007922175.1. NCBI lineage: Eukaryota > Metazoa > Chordata > Testudines > Pelomedusidae > Pelusios > Pelusios castaneus. The sequence continues at coordinate 2,544,202 of ML685808.1, forward strand.
AAGTGTGGGAGGAAGAGGGGAAATGAAGAGAGAAAGCATATTTCCAAAGGGACGGGGAGCGAACAACCAACCAGTACATTTTAATGAATCAATTGAAAATGAAGAAAAGCATGAGATAAATAAGAGCAACAAACATTATTTCAAGAGGAACAAGGCCATGGGATAATTCTGAAGATGGATGAATGACACTTTGGGGAGTACAGTACTTTGTGGAGATTAAAGGAAGTTTTGAAGTGTCTGAACTAAGCAGACCTGTATTTCAAGCTGAAAAACATCCCAGATAACAACATGAAAGCACACATTTTTCTCTGACTGCAACTGCTAGCCAAAAGATACACAATATTTTCATGAATATATTTTTTATAAATATATTATATCAAAGATTTTTACTGTGATCGTGTGTGTGTGTGTTCACACCTATATATATGAAGCTACAGTTCTGGACACATCTGGCTTTTATAAATAAACAGCCCTGTGAAAAAATATTGTCAAAATGCAAAATTCAGCTTGATAAAAAAACAAATTAACACTCTCTCCTCATAAAGAGTCTATGAAATATATTTTGCACTTAAAAGAAGCAAAAGAATACTAGTATAGGTGTCTTTACCAGGACACACAGAGAAGTGTATGCATACTCTAAATATAAAATTTGCTTTGTTATTCATAACATGACTGTACAGAGATGTTATATACATGAAATATTAGGAGACTATTCAGTTTTCATTATAGTAAAATATTAGGTGAATTATTACTAACCTTTCCATAACTCTTGTTCTTCAAGATAGGTTGCACATGTCTATTCCATTGTACGTGTTTTTGTGCTCTAATGCGTGGTAGTCAGAGATTTTTTATACTTAGCAGCACCTGTAGTGTGGCCCAAGTCCCCTCTTCTCTTTCATGCACACTGCACAGACAGAAAAGGGCTAAGCCACCTAAGACACCCCCCTCCCACCCCCCCAGTTCTTTCCTCCTGAATCACTCCAAGAGAAAGGAACAGAGGATGAATGGCAGACTGGACATATGCAACACATCTTGATGAAAAACAGCTACAGAAAGATTAGAAACAGTTCTTTCTTTTTTTGAGTGATTACACATATAAGTGACTCACAAGCAGTCCCAATTGGAGGCAGGTTTGGAGTCTATTTGAACAGGGATGAGAGGACCATTCGTCCAAATTTAGCATTGTCTCTAGAGAGTTTGCACAGTGGGAGGCAACTGTGTGACATGGGCACATGAGCCACAAATGCCACTGTGGCTGCTTGTTCTCTAGTTGAATGACCCATTACTCTATCCAGCAGCTTCATGTTAGACAACTGGTAACACCGGTGAATACAACTGGATATCCATGAAAAAATCCTTTAAGTGAAAACTGGACTGCCTTTCATTCTATCCACAAATGCAAATAAACAACTGAAAGGAAGACCTGAAGGGTTTAGATCATTCCAGATAAAATGCTAATACACTTCTAAACATCCAGAATCTGTAGTGTCTCCTCTCCCTTATTACTGTGAAGTGTTGGGAAGAATGATAAGAAAATTGCTTGGTCAATATTAAAAGTGGAGAACACTTTCATAATAAAACTTGGATGGGAACAACTGTGGACTATTTGCTTAGAATACATATACTTCAAGGATCTGATACTAATGCTTTTAACGTCCCTGTTTTCCTGGCCAAAGTTACATTTTTAAAAACTGCTACCTTAATTGAAAGGTACCATAGACAGCGGGCCATTAGACGCTCGAAGGGAGAACCCATAAGCTTTGTTAAGGCTAGATTTAGTCTCCAAGGACAGATAGGGCTCTGAATGTGTGGAGATAGTCTGTGACACTGATAAATTGCAGGCAATGAATGAGTTACAAACTATATGGAATGGATTCAAACTACAGCATAGTAGTTTCAGATTAAATCTCACGAAAAACTTTCTAACTGTAAGAACAGTAGGGCAATGAAACATAGTGTCTAGAGAGGTCATGGTAGTTCCTTCAGTGGAGGTTTTCAAAGAGAGACTGGATATCCATCTGTCTTGGATACTTTAGACACAACAAATATTGCACGTTGGAAGAGTGTTTGACCCTTGCAGTCTCTTACGCTATGGTTCTATCATTCTGTAAGCTGTAACATGAAACTAGGTGTCCTTTAATTTGAGACAAGCATACCAATCCCCCAACCCCAGGGAAGAAATAATGGAAGCTAGTATGGCCATCTGGAATTTTGATTTTTTCTCCCCCCAGAAACTTGTTTAACTGCCTTTGATTTAAAATATATCTGAGACCCACTTTAGGTTTCAGGATCAGGAAGTACCAGGAGCAAAACCCTTTACCCTGAACTAAGGAGGGACTTTGTCTATAGATTTTACAAGGAGAAGTGATTGTATCTCTTGCAGTAATACTGTTTCAAGAGGTGGGCCCCTGAGGAGAGACAGAGAAGGGGAATGGGAGGGGATAGAAATAAAAAGGAGTGTATATTCCATTTCCTTAGGGCTTTGAACTCACTTATCGGCTGTGATGTGGCCCAAGCACAACAAAAGTGGGACAGGCAGTTTGCAAAAATTGGAAAAGAAAAAGATGGCACTTTTGGAACAAGTAGGCTGCTCTCAACCTGCTTGTCAAAATGAACTCGTGGAAGATGCCACTTGTCTCAGTGGACTGGCAACTGCAGACACAGAGTGAGGTCATGGCCATCGTTTGTAAACCCTGTTCTTTCTTCTTGCTAAGTCCTGGGTTTGAGGAGCAAACCCTAAGAAGTTGAGCTAGAAGTGGCCAAAGAAGCACAAAGTGCTCTATAAACATCAGTTCCTTAATGCCTTATCATACCTCTGTAAGGGTTGTCTGCATGGAAAGACATTTGGAATTTTTAGTGTGCAGGCCATTATACTGTGCATTCACACCACAACTTTCTGTACACTAAGTCTCCACATACACAAGCCAAAAGTACTGCCCCAATTTTAAAGATAAGGAAACATAACCATTTCTTCTTCCCCTTATTCAATCAGCTGAGGTCAAATCACCAAGCAAACATCCTCCATTTTCATCTGTTTGAGGTGGCTTTAAAGTCTACCTGCTTACTATCTCCTTTGATGCAATCAATCAATCAATCAATCAATCAATCAATCAATCAATCAATCAATTCCTCGATTTTCCTGAAAGTCTCTTTCTTACTATATTTCCCATTCATGCTCTCTTCATCAGTTTCCCTTCAATCATCCTCTGCATCTTTCCAAACCAGTGAAGCTTCCTGGGCATTGATTTCCATACTAATACTTTAATTTCAGTATCAGTACCCTTATGTAACTTCTCTGACATTCAAACAAGGAGCCCTGTGGCACTTTTAAAGACTAACAAATGTATTTATTTGTTAGTCTTTAAAAGTTCCACAGAACTCCTTGTTTGGCTGACCTACACTAACATGGCTATGCATTTGAAACTCCTCTGACATTGTAATGGCATCTCAAACACCTGAAAGTGTTGAACCGACCATCTCTTTCTCACCAATGCTACTGCACCATACAGAATTGTGGGGTGCAGCACTACTCTGGCCAGTTAGACTTCTAGTCTCAATGGCACAGACTTGTCATATACTATCCCAGAGATTTTAGCCCACACCCTTCCAGCACTCCACAGCGTAGACTATGTCTTATGTTTAGGCTCATCACCTTCTGTGACTGAGCCATCAAGATACTCGAACTGGTCAGTCCAAAGTAGTCTGAGTGCATTAAGGTCTATGCTCTTTTCTCTGTGTGGCACCTCTAATGACCCACATGATCTCACAGCCTCAGTCATGCTCATTTTCATCCCAAGCCAAATTTAGCTGGTTGCACCACTGGTTTACTATTTCCTTTAGATCTTCTTTTGCGGTGTATGATGCTGGCTGGATTAGGAGGACCATTTGTGATATTCTTTAACATTAATATGCCAAAATTACAAAAATTCGTATGAAATAGGCCATCTCAGGTACCATTAGACAGATTATATTTACTAAGTATGATTAAATTGTTTATGTGCATGTGTCATATTTGTATTGAAAATTATGGATATGTTTGATGTATCTGTATTTCAACTTGTGCTATGTTTCTGGGAGACACCCCAGACAATAGCCTGTGTTATGACCCATTAAGAAAACTCACAGGTAAATGGGCCATGGGGAAAAGCCATGGCTACTTCTAATGAATCACCAGAACTTATTCATGTGACCCTGGACTCCATCTTACTTCTGTAAATTTCCACAAGCAACATTCAAAGCCAAGGGAAATAAAAGGCAGCTGTGCCACATCCACTGAGTCTTCAGTCATCATCAGTCTTCAGTCATTAGTCTACAGCCATCACCTATCTCTCTGGCTCTACTCATCTATAACTGAAGCTGTGAAACAAAGGACTGAGACCCATCCAAGTACTGGATGTATGCCAGAGGGACTATATAAGCCTTCAACTCCACAGTTCTTCTGGAAACCTCATATATATGGACTTTTAAATCATTTGTATGTATGTGATTGCTTTAGTCATTTATCATTTCTCTTATAATTTGTTGATTTCCTTTTATAATAAACTTTTAGTTTTAGTTACTAAAAGACTGGCTGGCAGTGTGGTATTTTGGGAAACATCCAAACTGATATTGATCTGGTAATGTGGCTGACACTTTGGGGTCAGGAGAACCTTTTTGGTAAAGAGCATAGAATTTTAAATAACTTATCTTTTTACTGGCCTTACTGACTGATTGGGAGCCAGATACTGAAATGCAGCAAAGGGGGCTATGTATATTCTGTTTTAGCTTCTTGATACCCAGTGTGGGGAGTGAAAAGCATTGTTTTTGTCTGCTTGGGAAGTCTGACTTCACTGTCACCCACCAGTGCTGGGAGATTCTGCTCTCCTTTTGCAGCCTGCCCCACCTTTGCTATTTTCAGGTGGCTACCCTAGGGACAGACAGGTCTCAAGGGGATCCTTATTGCTACATCTTTTGCATATAGTATCCTCTCACCCTTTCCCAGTGACATTGACATTTTGCTGACATTGTCCATTAATATGATCAACACCAGTGCATTTACGGTCAACCCCTAGTGTAGTCCAACTTTCACTTCAAAAGAGACTTGTCACTCCAAAACACATTTGGAGACTGTTTCAGGTGATGTATAGAAGACATTTGTCATACTTACTCAATCCTAATACATTTCATATTTCCTCGGCACTTGTGTGAGTACATCCTTCTGTTCACTTGATTATATGTTTTTCCTAGGTCTGTAAAAGCCCAGATGCTATCCTGTTGGTACTTTATTCTTTGCCAAATAACAAACATTGCATCTGTGGTTTCCTATCCTTTTTCTAAAGCTGAACTGTTCTTGTTTGAAGAGGACTTCCACTAGCCTTCTAATTCTAGTGTCCAGGTCATATTACAGTATCTTCATTCCATACAACAATAGTTTTATCCTTCAATAGTTTTCACATTTATGGATGCTTCTCTTGTTATGTATTGGGACCAGGACAGACTTGACCAGATTTGGGGAATTATCTTGTCTCATCCTATGGCTCAACCACTCTGCTCATCCATTTTATGCCTCTTTCACCCAAGACTTTCATGAGGTCTGCCATCATTTTATCAGGTCCTGTTGCCTTACCGTTCTTTATTTCCTAGACCTCTTCCTCTGATACCTCATGCTTAGGAACCACATTAACGTCATATGTTGGCAAACTCCACCCTAAAGTGATTTGCCTCATGTAATAGAATCTCAAGCATTGTTTCCACCCCTTCTTCATTTGTTCAAGTATTACCTAATCCTGATTACCATTATCATTTACATCCTCCCTCCTTATAGCATTATCAGGCTATAGATCTTTTTACCAGCCAGCTGTTGCTTGTTTACAGTCTTGGCATACAAGTTGTCTCTTTGACCTTCTTCACTGCCCAACTGACAGTTTGTTTTGCTTCTTTTTATTTGTTTTCATTTATACTCAATGAATTAATTTATTTTTTACTTGCCTTTTTTATGTTTCATGTCACTACTTGTACTTTGTTGGCCACCCAGCACCCCTCCTTCTCTCTTGGTTTTCCCCATCTGCACTGTGATGATACGGGAGCTTTTTAATTGTGCAGATCACTCTTTTTCAATGCTTTTTATTAGCCCTCCTGACTCCCTAAAAGACAGCTCAGAGGTTGACCACCTGAAATCCTATTGGTCCAGGACTGCCAGCCTTGAGGGGGGTAACTTCTGGATTAGGACTGAAATGCCTGCCCACTGTTATCAGTAGTCCCTTGTGAAAAAACATACAGGCCAGTCTAACCCTTCCCTATCGTCAACATTGCCTTTTGGTAACTTGCTACAAAAGGAAGTTTGCACTGTCATAGTCATTTTGCACCAGAAAGAAGTATAGGAAATAGCTTGGTGTTAAATGACTTGCTCAAGTTTTCCTCACGTTGTAGGGTTGGGAATAGAATACAAGTTTCCAGACTCTCAATCCTTGTAATTTATCAAGATTACCAATCTTGATATATTTGAAGGGCATTTTTCCACTGAACAAAGGTATGTTATAGTGCCCAGATATCTGTTTTTAAATATAAATAATACTCAAGTAAGTTCTAGAAGGTCAGAAGGACTTAGAGTTGGTGCTAAGCAACATTCCAATAATTAATAAAGAAAGCCACCAAGCCTTCCTCAAAAGAAAACATGGTTTGAAGTTGGATCATCATATAGTAACACTGAGTTGCAAAACACAGTAAAAAAACAAAATCCCTTATGCTAATTTATTAGCTAGGTCTGAGAAAACCCTTGCAAGGTAACTGGGAAGTATCTCCACATAACTAATGGGTAAATTGAAACAGACTGAGGACCTGATCCCACTCAGTGCGGGAGTAATAATACAGGGAATAGAACACAAGAGACCTAGCTCTCAGGCCTATGCTTTTACCACAATACTACTCTCTCTGATCAGGTAAAGTATTCAGAATCAACTGTAGGAGTTGAAGAGATTCATTCTACTTCCAAATTTATAGTCTGTTGTATAAACCAATGTATATACTATACAATAGAATTAAATTCTGTCTAGTGCTACTGAAACTACTTCAGGAAATTCATATCAAATCTGTCCATTGCAGTTAGTTTTTATGACAGAACTATTACAGAGAAATAAACAGTGTCATTGGTGAAAGGAATGTCAAGCTGCTTTTGAATTGGCTAAACAGAAACTGATGTCCTCAAGGATTATAGTGCATTATGACCCTGCCCTGCCAATCTGTTTAGCTACTGACGCTTCACCATATGCGGTCAGGGCAGTGATTTCTCACATAATGCCAAATGACCTAGAAAAGCCTGTAGCATTTGCATTGTGAACACTTACCAATGTAGCAAAGAATTAAGCACAGATGGAGAAGCTTTAACTTATATATTTTGATGTGCTGTCATTAAATTACCAAATTTCACTACTCACATATCTTGGCAATTGCAAAGAGTGAAAAGCCCTCCTGGGTAGATGTGTCACATATACATGGAGATTTTATTTAATTGAACTCAGTGGGGAGACATGAAGTTTCCAATATCACCTCGAGACTCAGAATGTTTCACTTCTCATTCATGGTCGAATCTGATAGAAATTAACATGATTTGATAGGCCAGGAATCATTACCGGGGCAAAGGAAAATAGGTTGGTGTACAAAGAGTCATAAGCTCAATTTTGACAGAAAAATACTAAATAAATAAATCAATGTTGTAAAATATGCATTTCAAAGTTAATGAAAATTGTTACTTGTAACAAGCTGCATTTTAGCCAAGCAAATTAACAGCAAGGTATTCATTCCAAGCCAACGGATTTTTCTCTTTTTTCACACAAACTCTGCTATTTAATTTCATACTGAGAAGCTGTTACACAGCATGCCTCCTAAGAGACACAACATAATTCATCCTTTACTGGGTGGGGAAGCAATGGTGACCAACATCCTAGTTCTGCAAAGGGCAGAGCACTCTTAACTTGCACAAGTACTGGAGTTACTCAGCAACTCACAAGATCAGTTTTTTTTGTATCATTACTAGGTAAAGGGCATGTGTTCATTCATGCTGAGAGATTATTTACTGAGAAATTAAATACCACAATATTTACATTTCAGAGGACAGAAAAAAAGTTAACATAAGCAAGCAAACAAGCCTCCTCCAGGTTTGCCAACATTGAGAAACTGGAATATTATAACGACAAATATGCTCTCAGTAAGGACCTGTTCCTGTGGTGCTTACATGCTGAAAGCTCCTGGTGTCAATGGGAGTACTGTTCTACAAATACCCAGCCTGCAGCCATCACCATATCCAGCTATTGTACCTGTACAATGAGGAGGAGGAAGCTTTGAAGGTTAATAGGTTTTATTCTCCATTCCCCATGAGATTAGATTAATTTTTCACATTTGAAAAATTACATTAAATCTACAGAAACAATATGTTAAGTTAGTACATTATTTCCTTATGTATAAATTAAGAAGTGACAACTGTGTAACATGACATTGTATAGAAGCTACTCCTTTGGTGAGCAAGTCGGATTCCATCTGAAAGACTATGATCAAAATGAGAGATATAAATAAATGTCAAGGGAAAGCACAAAGAGGAGGAGAAGGAAAAAAAGCAATGTGGGGAAAAGCTAATAGATTAAGAGGTTAATCATCTAACTTAGTGGTTTCCCAATATGACATGCTAGCATTAATAGTATAAGGGATTTGAAGGGGTATGTACAAAATATCCATAGAAGGCAATTTCAGTGTATTTACAAGATTCTCAGTGAGAGAAAAGTCAAATGATAAAGTGGATATGATTTGATTTGATAGATAATTAAGGGTGACTGCAGGGAAACAGGTACCAAACCATCATTAACACTAATGGGAGCTGTGACTCGGCTTCATCATGCAACATGCTGAACCATAACCATTTACAGGTGCCAAAGGGAGGGCTGCCAAAATGAAAGTTTAATCAAGGTTCAATATAGGGATGGAGGCACCTTAAGAGCTGTGCCAGGTGAGCAATGTACATGAGCAGAAAAAAATCCCCTACTTGCTGAGAAATATTTGTTCTTTGTGGACTATTTCTAAGAATGCATTGTCTGCTTCAGTTTACTCTCCAGCCCCCTCCTTGCTTCAGATAGGGGCTGAGATTCCTACCAGCCCCCTCCTCACACCATGATGTAATGAAGCAAGCTCACTCGCTAGTCTTCATCCTTCAGCACATGGTGGCAAACCTGCTCCCCACTGCCACTGTTGTCTGACTGGTGAGGTCATCAGCCTCATTGCCAAACTACTCCTTCCACCATAGATTGCAGGGCAGAGAGTTTGCTTTCCGTCAATTTTTCCTTCCATAAGGGACAAGCTTGCTCTCCAGTTGCCAAGGTGCAAAACAGCAACCTTGCCACATCCTGTAAGGAGCTTGGTATTTAAAGTTCATCTCTGTAACTATGTACCTCAACCTCCCAATAAGAACTAAATGGACAAACCACAGAATTTGGGAGAAGATACCAAACATTTCCCAATAAATGTATCAGTGTAAAATAAAGCCTGGAATCTCTATCTACAAATATGCCTAATATGGGCTGTGTTCATTAGACAGACTGGAATGAGAGTAGCTGACTGAGCTAAACCACTGCTGGAAGCTACACAAGAACCATCATGGATAAAGACTGCAAAATCTTTCTTCCTCGTGCTTCTGAAGAGCTGTCCTACCTATTTTCCTATTGTATTCTACTGTCCAGATTAGTGTCTAGAGGTAGTTGATTCTTATGTCATTGGTTGGACAGTGTAGAGGCCACCAAACGTATTATGACCCTCCATGATGTTCTTTCCTGAGCCAAAATTGGCGCTTTACAGGGTAAGATGCCTATGCAGGACAAGTGTCAGTTGATGCCACCCACCCATCATATTTTAGATCTTCAGGCTCTTCTCCAACCTGCTTTTATAGGATCAAAATTGAAGATGATTCTCACAGGGTAGTTGGCATGCATCCAGAGCAGATGCCTATACCATCTTCAAGAGCAATGGGCAACCATTTCACAGAGTGGGATCTGTGTCATTAGAAAACAAATCTTTTCATTTGACTTGTATTTAAACCAGATGACATTTTCACTCATTCAGAGATGCTTCATCAGAATCTTAACCAACTTTTCAATCTTAACAGTGAGAGGCCATGTCTCAGTTCCATAGCTCATATTACTGAACACTGAAGCATTATAGATCCTCAGCTTCAACACTCTGCTTATCAAAGTTCTCAGTTTGTGAAAGACATTCTTGATGACGTACTCCATTATTGATAACACTTTTGAAGAATGGGTTTCAAGTTCTTTCTCATTTCCACCAATGTTATCAAAATGTAGATAAGGTAGGTGAAACCAACAATCTTAATAGAGTTGTTGCCCAGTAAAATGCTAGAGCCTGCAATGTGCTCAAAATCCTGACTGGAACATTTTTAATTTTAACCCAATTAATTTTCAGGCCAACTTTTGCTACTGAGCTTTTCAGTGCTTTAAGTGCCACAACTAGCTTGGCATTGATTTGACTACAGAACTATATATTTGGCAAAATTGATGTCATCAAGATTCCAATGATCAAGGCGTATCCTAAAAAGCAAGAATATAGTCAAGGCCAAAAATATAGTCTGTGACAACACTGAAGAGTTTTGGGGGAGGTGAAGGGTCTTGTCAAACACCCCTCCTAATTCAAATGGTGGTTCTTTTCCCATTTACAAAAAAGTATCTTGAAGAGTCATCACATATGAGATAGAACATTCTATGAAGCTTGTCAGGGAGGCCTGTGAGTTTCAAACCCTCCCCCGATATCCACTAATGAAATGTGAATGGAGTACTTGAACTCTTATGCCTTCTTAATGAGTTGGTACACTGGGAAGCCAGTTTGTTATAGTCTTCTGTTGTTCCTTAAGAGCAGCTTGGACCAATAAGACTGAAACAAAAACTTTCCCCAGAACGTATACAAGATTAATGCTTGATAGTTACAACAGTCTGGTTTGACAACTACATGTTTCCAGATCAGCAAGAGAATGCCTTTTTGCCAATTGTACAGGATTGTCTCTCTTTCTAGATGATACTAAACAATGTCCACAGCCACAAAAATAATGGCTGCTCTTTAGGTTCTGCAGGAATTCCACAGATTCCTGATTCCTTATTTCCTTAGCCTTTACATCTATGTGAATTTTATCAATAGTAAATTCACCAGCACTGTTTTGTGTGTAATAGGCCATCTCAGCGACAGCCATAATGTCTGGATCCAAATAAACTGAGGATGAATTCAGCAGCTGGCTGAAATGTTGACTCCAGCCTGCCATGCATACTGCTTCTGTATTTATTCCCTGGCTAGAACTGGACTAGATTCACTGAATGAATGACAAGTCTTGTCAGTGAGATCATGCAAGTTTTTATACATGGAGCAACGTCATTCCTGGCAGCACTATGGTTTTGGCTTCTAGAAAAGCTTTGTGGTCCACACATATTACTTTATTACCAGTGCCATTTAGCTTATGATATATGATCATATTACCTCTAAAATGAACTATACTGCACTATTCAATGATGATTATGTTACTAAAAGAGATCCAGAGGTTTTTGGTTCTACTTTTGGGACCAATGACAGTCATAGCAGCATCAATTTTTTAGGTTGTGAAATCCAGTCAGACATTCAGCACAGGTATACTGTATTAGGGGCTCAAACCTCTTTGGCTATGTCTACATTTACTAAAGTTACTTCAAATCAGTTAATTCGAACTAACTAATTTGAACTAATTTTAGTTAGTTCGAATTAACTTAATTCAAACTAGAAAAATTTAGTTTGAAATAAGCAAGTGCCATTCATGGCACTTGCTTAGTTCGAATTAGCCAATTGCATTGAGTTCAATGGGTTGGTTAGTTCAAATTAAGCAATTAGTTTGAACTAACATGGCCACATTGGTTAACTTGAACGACTAGTTCGAATTAACCCTTAGTTCGAATAGCATATTCAAATTTATTAGTTCGAATTAAGGAAGCCCTTAATTCGAACTAATGAAAGCCTAGTGTAGCCATGGCTTAAGTTGGTTCGAATTAAGCTTCCTTAATTTGAACTAATTTGCCAATGTAGACATAGCCTTCGGGATTTCAACTGCGTGGTGATTTTGAATACTACTGATTTTTAGGTTAGATCATTTAAATTTTGGTAAACCAATCATTGCCTCGCCTGAGCTTTTTAATCTAAAATGGCACTGTGCAGAGACTAACTTGAGGGCAGTGTTACTGAGCTCTGCAGACCAGTAAATTCTGCAGCTGCTGATAGACCATTTCCAATGATGAGAGATGTAATCAATCATTTTCTTTGTTCAGTCAGAGTTACACAATCAAGTAAACTGGCAAATTCACCTTTAACCTGGACATTTCCTCTGATGAGCAAGCAGCTCTTTAGAATCTTTTTGATGTTACATGTTCCAGTTCATAAAAGACCCCTAATTTATGAGATTAGTTTTTATAAGTCATGATCACATTGACTGGAGGCAAACACATTTGTAGCTTTCATAGCATTCATGTTCAGATGGGGGCGTGTGTTGCTAGCCCATCCAGTCATAGACCTGGGTCCCACTGGAAGACATGAGAGCCCTTCAGTGGACTCCATCCCTTATGATAAGGTTAGAGCTGCTTTATATTGTGCATACGGGTTGTTAGGCGGCCTAGCAGTGAGATGTGGCAGTGTGGTTGAGGCAACCCAGTGCAATACCAAACTGAAGCTGCTCATAAGAGTTTCAGTGTCTCACTGCATGGATGAGACAATGATTTAAGAGGAGAGATTTAGATTTATTAGAAACTGTGGAAAATTTGGGAAAGGGGGACCTATACGGGAACATAATCTGTCACATTCTCAATGATCTTTTCCAACTGCCTGTCCCAACAATGTATATCCTGCTGCTCTCCTGGTGCCCTTTCCAGATGAGAGCTGCCCATTTTTACTTTCCCTATTGCCTAGTTTCTTTTGTTTAGAACACATATCACAATACCCTGAACTCTCCCATGTTTGTATAGACATTCTCCATGCAATCCTTATCCTATGTTTTTATAACTCTACATTTCCTGAACCCCAACTTTACAGGACCTTAAAGCTATTCTGTGCACATACAGGTGGTTTTTTAAGGCAAGGCACAAGTGATTAGACTTAGTTCATGCCAACCTATGCTCAAATCCTATTTATTCCCATAGGAAGCAGTACCACTTTTATTTACAGTAGTGTGGTTGTGTTTTCAATGCATTTTACATGATTTTGAAACCAAGGAGACCAAAAGGTACATACATGGAGTTAGTTTTTGCATTGTTCTGTCTGAAATGTGTTTTTGTAATCTGCATTTGTGGACTTTCTAGAAGATTTTAAATTCTTCTCCATGAATGAACCCTACTTATGGAGAAATTCCCAATATGCACCTGCAAAAACAGTCAGTTTAACATTGAACTGCATACTACAGGAGAAATAATAGTGTCTTAAAGCTACTTGAGGTAGACTATGATTGATGGGAAGATCACAGGCTTTGTCTAATAAACTGTCTATTGTGCCTTTACAATTAAGGGAAATGAAAATTCAAGAAAATAAAACCACGTGCATATTAGAGAAAAGAAGGGATTTTGGAAAATATGTATCTTTATTGTTCACACAACTTGCCTACTCATGTGTGAGCAGATGCACAAATAATTACTATGCATGCATACACAATGAATACCTTTTGGCATGCACAACCACCCTTCATCCATACATGATTATCTACATTGGCCAGTGAAATTATTTGTTTGCTTCACATGCAGCTGCGATTACCAGTTTATGAAAGCATGGCGAACACTATAGATGCTCAGTCACTTAGGTGACTGGCAATGTTTAAACACATATTTTAGTTAGACAGTATAGTAACCTGCCTGTAGATAGCTGGAAAGTTTTCCTATATTTTCAGTAAATGCTAGCAGCACAGTAAAGATACTACTAGAACAGGGGTTCCCAACCTCTGGCCTGTGGGGCTTTTTCAAATGACCCGTGCTGCCAGCCACTGGCTCAGAGCCAGGATGCAGCTGCCCGGTCCCGGAGCACAGCTGGGAGCTTATCTGTAGCCGCCCACCTCCCCTCCGGTCCCGGCCAGCGTCAGATAAGGAATTGGGGGCAGGGGCAAAGGATATGTCTACACTAGAAAAAGTTAAGTCGACTTTGTTAAGTCAATTTAATAAGGTTGACTTTAAGTCAACTTAGAGTCGACCTCATTAAGTTGACTTAACAAAGTCGACTTAAGGGTTACTCCCCATCCACACCATCCTCAAAACAACTTAAGGAGTCGATTTAAGGCTTACGTCGACCTAAATGGGTGGTTGTTATTAAGTTAACGTAAGGAATTCCTTAAGTCGACTTAATGAAAGTCAGGAGTAGACATGGAGTAATTTAGGTCGACTTAAGGGTCCTTAAGTCAACCTAAATTGCTAGTGTAGACATACCCGAAGGCTTCAGGGCTGTGGGGGCTCTGGGCCGGTGGGCCACGGGCGGCGCAGCTGCAGGGTGTGCTGGGGGGCCCGAGGGCAACGTGGCTGCGGAGTGTGTTGGGGGGGGGGCCCAGCTGGTGCAGCTGTGGTGGACTGGCAGGGCTGCTGCAGAAGCATGGGCCGCACTGGTGCTTCTGGCTGGGGCCCACACACTTGCCCACAAGCTGGCGCTGTTCATGGGCATCTAGACTTTTCTAATTTAAAAAAAATCATTTTGGCTCGCGGGCAACAAATATAATTTTTAGAGCCCTGAAGGGCCACTAGTCTATTTAATTAAAATAGACTGGTGGCCCTTCAGGGTTCTAAAAATTATATTTGTGACCCTCGAGCCCAAAAGGTTGGGAACCAATGATCTAGAAGGTAGAAGAAAAAAATTAACATCTGGCCTACCTTCCACTGATTTCTGCCAATTGCTTGGTAATAGAGCCAATACTATTGTCACAGCAGTCCTTCTTGGGTAAGCCAAACAGATGTTACTCTTATAGCTGCCATTAAATATTACCAAACTTCTAGTCAACCACTATTAACTGAATACTGCTAATTAGATAACTTACATACTGGGGAGTGGGAGAGGTTAATTCTCATCAAAGAGAAAGTGAAACAGTTCACTTTCCTAACATATATTCCTTTTACAACACTATTAGAGAAATGGAGAATGACTGAATAACAACAGAGGCAGAAAAACATGTCGCAGTTTGCATTAACCATGTTTCACAGTTACAGAACCATGACTCAAATAGATGATATGCTGCTAAATTACTTTCTCAATTTTTTTTCCCCCCAGAATCCTATCTTATCACACTCTAAGTGTGGACTTCTCATGCAATCCATGTACGAACTAAACATGATCCAAAATACTTCATGGACATTGAATCTTACACTTTAAGGCTGTCTACACTTACTAAAGTTAGTTCGAATTAGTTAATTCAAACTAAATAATTCAAACTAATTTTAGTTAGTTCGAATTAACTTAATTTGAACTAAAACAAATTTAGTTTGAACTAAGCAAGTGCCATTCATGGCACTTGCTTAGTTCGAATTAGCGAATTGCATTGAGTTTAATGGCCCGGTTAGTTTGAACTAAGCAATTAGTTCGAACTAACATGGCCACATTGGTTAATTCGAACTAACTAGTTCGAATTAACCCTTAGTTCGAATAGCATATTCAAATTTATTAATTCAAATTAAGGAAGCCCTTAATTTGAACTAATGAAAGCCTAGTGTAGCCATGGCTTTAGTTAGTTCGAATTAAGCTTCCTTAATTCGAACTAACTTGCCATTGTAGACATAGCCTTACTTAGTTATATGCCTGAGTTTCTTACTTTTAGGAGTATTCAGATTATGTTTCCTCTTAAATAATGTTATCCCTGGTGCATTTGCTGTGCTGTCAGTACAAGGTTCAAGGTGACACTGTGGAAAGACAGGTAGCATTGTTAACAGCCATCCATACCCAGAGACTCATGCATTGAACAAAAAGAATGTTGTTTTTACAGCACCTACTGTGCCATCAAAATACACAAAATTCGAGAAGTTTGAGATTTGGAAGCTTTGGAGTAGGCCTCCTATGACAGCAGCAGAAACTGGGCTGTCGCCCAGTTTCACAAACGTCCCTTTCATCAGCCTTCTGAGACACATTCTGTAAAGCTTTAAGACAATTTACTTCTACTGTGAAATGGATGGTTGCTTTATATGCTAATTTTGACAATGACACAAACATTTCCCACATGAACAAGTCTTCCTATTAATTTTTTGCTGTTGTACTAGATCCAAGATTTAAGGAGAAAATAAAAAGATTTAAGCTTCATGTCAATGATCCAATTTGAATGCACTTTAAAGAATGTTTTAGTATGATGATCTGGAAAGAAACTTACTCTACTGACAGAATTCCTCTCCTGTGTATCCTGCTTCTCCAAATCACTTCTTCTTCATGCTGTGGTGCAGAGTAAGAAATACAGAGTTGCTATGCCCACAGATATGCAGAATTAAAGATCCCGGCAACCCACATGCAATGTTTCTCCTGCATGGAAGCCCCCATCAAGAATAAGGGCTAAGATATTACAAAAGAATTCCCCATATGCAGATGGAATAACACACATTTGCACCCAAATGGGAAACCATTTTGTAAATGTTAACATATATCTGTGCAAAAAATGCCATTTTTTCAGGTACACCTATTTTAATCCCCAAACACTGAGAAGCAGAAGAAAAATGAGCAGGTACACATCGCTTCTAAAACAATATAGCCTGTCCTAAAAATGAATATGTGAACACATGCTAATATCTAGCATGTCACACATCGTCTTTTCAATTCTCATCCTGAATGAGATTTCAAACAGCAGAATAAGATTCTTCTACAAATAACATTTCTGAAGATCAGCATATTGTGCCAAAGTCAGCAGTAGCCCTCAGATTTTGCATGGGAACTGAGGACCAGAGGTGGGACTGGTATAAAAAGTATTATGGAAATTAAAGTTAAGTTAATTGACTACATCTTTATGAAAGACCCAGCTGCACATTTGTGCAATTATGTAAAATATAATCTATGAGATCCTGGCTGTCTTGTGAATTGTTGTGTTATGTATCAGTTATTAGTGCGTTAAGTCAACTCTAAAATAAATATCAGAGACTTAGTCCATCCAAATTTAGTCACTGTAGTCTTTTGATTATTTTTCCCATGGCTGGTTGCTTGAAAAATAATTCTGCATCAGCCTTTCTAAATGTTGTTATGCTTCTGTCATTAACACATATTCACTGACAATGATCAATAAGATTAGGATAAGGAGGATGTCTATCAACCTCCTTGTAGTGTTATCAGGTTGGTCTCTTGTAATGATAAGTGGATAATTTTAGGTGATTTCAGTGTCAGGGTTAGTTGTGACTATGCATCATGGGTCAACGTGATAGATCATCATAGAGTTGGTAACACAAATTCTAGCAGATTTCTACTACTTTCCAAATGCACTGCGTACAACCTAGCTATTGCCAACAGGCATAAAACAACATGATTGCACCCTTATTAAAAACACTTACACATGATTGATTACATTACTGTACGGCACAGATCTATGCGATGTCAGGTTCATTCACAACATGAGAGGCTTTGATTGCTGGTCAGACAACAGACTTGTAAGTCGTCAATGACCTTTTTTATTGCTCACAAGCATCTTAGGGAACAATTCAAGCCAGTGAAGAAAATCAATATTTCAAGCCTGGAAAACTGTGGCAAACAGTCTGAATTCCAGTCAAACTGAGGTTAGAAAAACCTCAGGGATGTTGAGAAAGTCTGAAAACATTTTCAGGACACAATACGATATCGCTGCTGAAGTCATTGGCTTGATTAAGACAGAACACCAGGACTGGTTTAAAGAGAACCCACCCCCCCAAACATTGCAACTCTTGAGCTCCTCCCATTGAGCCAATAGGGTGACAAGGATTCAGCGTGTAGGAAGGCTGCATATCATTGAGAAAAAGAAATGGTTCAGACCAGACTTTGGCACATGAAAAACCAGGGATGGGAAAAGAAAGCAACAAAGTTACAACTGGCAGCAGACAGCAGAGATACCTAAAGCTTTTTGCTGGACATTGTGGTGCATAGGCCCCCCCGGTTCAATGTGATAACCTCTGTATATGCATGGGATGGCAATTGACTCTTAACTGATAAAAAATACATGAGTGGTGTATCGAACATTTCACTTAATGTTATCACCCTCAAACATTTGAAGAAGCAATTAATGCTCTTCTACAATGCCCATTAAAAGATGAACTTGCACTAGCCCCCACTTTATATGAAACCATAACAGCAATTAAGCAACTGTTATAAGGGAGAGCCCCTGGAGTGGAAGGCATACCTGCAGAGATCAATGAGTGCAGTGGCTACCCCACTACAAAGCACCTCACATTGCTCTTCCACATTATCTGGGACAAAAGTTGATGCCACAGGATTTCAAGGACGTCAATATTGTCTCTCTCTATAAATATAAGGGTGATATGGCAAACTGTGATAATCACCCCAGCATTTCCCTATTTTTTATTGCTGGGAAAATTCTTGTGTAGGTTATACTGAATAGACTTAACACCTATTCTGTGGAAACCATCCTCCCTGAGTCTCAATGTGGATTTCAGTTTGGATGTGAAACTGTGGATGTGATCTTCACAGCCTGTCAGCTTCAGCAAAAGTGTTGGGAGAAAAACTCTGGTCTTTATATGGTGTCTGTCAACTTAGTTAACACTTTTGACTCTGTAAATTATGAGGAATTCTGGAAACTTGTTCATCTTTGGATGCCTACAAAATTTATTTCTTTCCTTTGGCCTTTCCATGATGGGCTGGCCAGAATGGTGGAAAACGATGAGATATCATATTCCTTTTTGGTCACTACTCACACCAGATGAGATTGTGTCTTGACGTCCACACTCTTTTCCAGTCTTTTTTCCCCCACATGCTTATGTGAAAGTCACAAAATGCGTCCAGAGAAGTATTTCTCTAGTTCTATATCGATGGGAAGTTGTTTAATCTGCAACCCTTCTGACTTGCACAAAAAAGTGGCATATTTACTCAGAGCTTTTATTTGCTGAAGACTGATGCACTGATTGCTCACTTAATTGATGCCTTTCAATTTATAACCGATCTCTGCCTGTACAGTCAATTGTATTGGTTTCATAATCAGCTTGAACAAAACTGATGTACTACACCAACCTGTGCCAGGGGATGCACATGTGTGCATACATGCACATTGCAAGAAAAAATATTCGACATGGACTCCGCTTGACAGTCGGAACAACAGACTGTACCTCTATATAGATTGTTTCCACCACCGGGCAAAGGCTGAAATCATGGACAAACAACATCCTTTACACCATAACCTCAGTCATGCAGAGCGCAATGCCACCCGGAGCCTCAGAAACAACTCTGACATTATTATTAAGGAGGCTGATAAAGGAGACGCCGTCGGCATCATGAATAAATCAGATTATGATCAGGAGGCTTATAAACAACTGCCCAACAGAACATTCTACAAACCACTTCTCTCTGACCCCACTGAAAAATGCCAAAAGGAACTCCATGATCAAACTTAGCCTGGAACACTCCACACAGGAGATCCACTTTCTGGACACTATGGTGCAAATTAGTGATGGGCACATAAAGACCACCCTATACCAAAAACCTACTGATCACTATAGTTACCTACATCCCTTGAGCTTTCATCCAAGACACACCACACGATCCATTGTCTACAGTCAAGCCCTAAGATATAACCACATTTGCTCTGATCCTTCAGACAGAGACAGACACCTTCAGGATCTCTATCAAGCATTCTTAAAACTACAGCACCCACCCACAGAAGTGAAGAAACAGATTGACAGAGCCAAACGGGTACCCAGAAGTCAACGACTACAGGAGAAGCCCAAGAAAAAAAAACAAACAACAGAATGCCATTGGTCACCACCTACAACCCCCAAGTCAGACCTTTTCATCACATCATCAGAGATCTACAGCCTATTCTACAAGATGATCCCTCACTCTCTCAAGCCTTGGGAGACAGACCTCTCCTCACTTACAGACAGCACCCCACCCTTAAACAGATACTCACCAGCAACTACAGATCAAACAATAGAAACATTAAAGCAGGAACATATCCCTGCAACAGATCACACTGCCAACTTTACCCTCATATCTACACTAATGACACAATCACAGGACCAAATCAAGCCACCTACTCCATCAAGGGCTCATTCATCTGCTCATCCACCAATGTGATTTATGCCATCATCTGCCGGAAATGCCTTGTATATTGGACAAACAGGACAGTCTCCGTGCAAAAGAATAAATGGACACAAATCTGACATCACAAATTGCAACACTCAAAAACCAATAGGGGAACATTCGATCTCTCTGCTCTCTCCATTGACGACTTGTTAATAGCTGTGTTGAAACAGATGAATAACAAATCACAGCTTCAAAGAGACACTGCAGAACTCGAATTTATATGCATATTCAACTCAGTTGCTTTGGGGTTAAATAGGGACTACATATTTTTTTCTCATTACAACAGGTGATTTGACCTCACCATCCTCTATGTGCTGTTCCCCAGTGTTTGAATTTTAATAACTATTTTGATTTGCTGTTACAGCCTGACCTGATCCTATGTCGTACACTTCCCTGCATTTAATTTCCTCCCATTCTGAAAGTTTCCTATCTTCAAAGCATATGCCGAAGTGAGATTTACCCCCATGAAAGCTCATACGATAAATAAATCTGTTAGTCTTTAAAAGTGCCACAGGACTCTGTTTGGTTTTCTGCAATAAACTAACACGGCTACCCCTTTGGAACATGTGTACCCGGTTATTAAGAACAGGAATGCTCCTCCCAAGTTCATGGAGAAGTTTCGTGATCTTAGGAGTATGCTGTCACAGAATGTCACACCTGATTATGAGATTATCCATCATAAATCCAATACCACCTTTATGTTTGGAATGCTGTCATACAGCCCACAGGAATGTGAAAGTAAGCACTAAGTTAAATGTCTATCAGGCAGTTGAGTACTTCAGCATAATTGTGACCAGTCCAAACAAAATAAAGACATACTGATGTAAAAATTGAAAGCATATCAGGCTAAATCCATCAGCTGGGAAGCTACAGCCTATGACAGACCAAAGTAGGGGCAGATTTGTAAAATGTTGTCATTAATTACTTTAAAACATTAACACCACACAGGCATTAGCATCCCACACAGAAGGACTGGAGGTGAACGCAGTAATGGCACCAGCAACGTTATAACTTTTGGCTCAATGGTTAGTTAGTACACTCCACTCGATATCCAAAATATTCCACAGTTTGGTGGTAAAGCACATTCCTCAGACGTCTGGGAGTCCGGTTCAAATCCTTTCTCCCTCAATGGGGAATTAAACCTGCGTTTCCCACATTCCAGGTAAGTATTCTAACCATTAGCTTAAAGTTATTCGGTGGGCACTATTACCCACTCTTCTAACACCTAGGAATCTTTTACTGCAGAAATAAACTTGCCTTTGGGATTAGGCGGTAGCCAAGAGGGAGTTTTGTGAATTGCAGTAGAGCCTGGAACTTAAATGACAAAGTATGGTGTTTAAAAACAAAGCACTTTTACCCATCAAGGCTTTGATCCTTCACGGCTCAGACTAATGTCATGTTCACTTCATCTGACATATTAGGAGTCCCTTTGCATCATCTTCCTGTCAGTGAGCTGCTCCCGATCACATCACCACTCACTCAAATTTGGCCCAGATTCCCTTGCATCATGATGGAGGAGTGACTGGGCCAATTTTTAATGATGAAGGGGACTGGACCCTGAGCTGTTGCTTAATTGTTTTGAGCAGTCTCTGACCAAAAAAAAATCCTATGTCTGCAGCAACAAATATACACTCTGGGCTTGTTATATTTTCCTTATGGACCTGTTTAGTGGCTTTTCGATGTCACCAAAATCATGAAGTTTCTCATTGAAATTTTGGAATTGAACAGATTTGGTGTTCAAAACCTATCCTGTTACAGTCTGCAGAGAAATTCCATTGAATTAAGTGTAAGTCTTTCATTTGGCCATCAATTTCTGACCTCAGGTACAATGAGACAGGGAAAAAGTTTTTATCCCTTGATTGCTCTAACGACAGTGAGTGTCTGTTTGGATAATTATACCACACATCATTACGGTATCTGTGTCACTTGCATAATTATAAAATCCAGAAGTGATCTCATCACAGGTTCTCTCCTTCCCATTCCTGAACTTGAAGGTGTTATATTTGAAAATATAAGCTGAAATGCATTTTAAATTCTGCCTCTTCTTCAAAAGGAGGTATGGACAATCTCACATCAGATGGCACCAAGAGAGATATTCCTAATTACCTTTCACAAAGCCAGAAAGGGCATGGATCAGAGTTACAGAAGTGTCCAATTTCCTTCAGTACTTCTTAGTAGAGCTGGATGAATTTTTTTTCAACTAAGTACATTTCACACACACAAAAAGTAGTTTTTAAATAGTGAAAATAATTTTGGTAGAAGAAACATTTTGAAAAGATTGAAAAGTTATGTTCCAGCCATTTAAAAATATTTTGTTTTGACTTTTCAAATGATTTCAAATGTGGCCCATTTAAATAAGAAACAAACACAAAAGAGCATGGAAATGACCCAAAATGGCCAAATCAAAATCAAAAGTTTAAAAAAAAATGAGTTGTCAAAATATTTCAGTCAATTCAAAACAAATTTTCTTCTTAGTAAGTTTTTTCATTTAAAGAAAAAATATGAAAAAAAAATCAGTTTGAATTAACCTGGATTTTTCGATCTGGCCCCATTGCCTTTGAATACAGGTATTCTTATAAACATCCAGCTGAGCAAAAATCAGTAAACAATAAGGGGTGCATAAAAACTGTGAAATTGAACAGAACATGACCAGTTATTCTCAAAAATACATTTGGGATATTTGACCAGCTTTCCACAAGAGTTCAATAGTTTACATAAGAATTAATCCTTCTGGTGCAGATCCAGTTTGAACTGATTTTCAACACTGACCCTAATCAGGGTTATCACAATGCATATAATGAAGTTTTAGTTTCTCTCTGTGTGTCTCTCTAGTGAGTCTTCATCCTTCACAAAGCACAGCTATTCAAAAATACACAAGTTGTTTTTTTAAAGGAGAAATATATAGACACACAAGACATGAAAATTATGTGTAAGTAGTTTAATGTCTGAGCAATAGGTATTGATTATGATTCTTGGCCCGGTAAATTTGACAGTGAATACTAATGAAGAGTGATCCTGATTTGCAGTTTTAACTTAATCCAGTTTCTTCAAAGGTAAAGAAAAAAAAATTAGGATATGGCAACACTATTTCTAAACCTGCAAGCGGATTGTGACCAAGAGATAAACCTCTTGGGAGGCTGACTTTTTCATATGAATTGATGCTGTAATTGTAAAAAAGATGTGAAATGACTTTTTTCATTTATCCTTTAAATTGTCACTGAAGTATAGAAGATGTCTTCAACCTACTGTACGATGTGATTGAATTATAAGGGTTATGTCTACCTGCAATAAAACTATCCTGCCTGACAACCACTCTATGGTAATGGCTTATGAAGCTCCTTGTTTCCCAAGTACAGTTATTCAGAATTCTATTGGGGAGTCAGTAATAGCATCTGCTACACCATGTGCCGACCCTAATAAGTAGCAACGGTAAGAAAAACAATCATGGTCCTGATCAAGACATCAATCCCAGGATTATGTTAGAATAAAGAATGTATGTACTACAAAAAAAGTTTAATTTGATTTGGTAGGGGCTTCCATTTTAGTTTAATAATTTCATTTTTTGTTTGTTTTTATGTTGGAGGTAGAGTACAGTGAGAATATTATTTCTTGTAAATTCCTAGTAATATTTTGCTAACAAAGAGGATGAATCCAAAGAGGATGAATACGCTCTCATGTGCAAAACATGACAATTTAATTTCACAGTTCTTACATTTTATTATCTAACAATGTTTTACAAAAGGAAGCATATAGCAAATCAAATTTTTAAAATCCAAATAGTTTGGATCAAAACAAAAGCCTTGAAATTTAAAAGCCAGAAAAGTAAGCATTTGATCATTTCTTTTTTAAGAACTTGGATGCAAAACTTTTTTCAAGAGGAAAAACAGGCCTGACAGAGTAAGGAAGTGCAGTGCATGAAGTAACTAGAGCAGTGCGCAATGTTTATAGTGAAATCCTCAAGAAGTAAACTAATCAAAAACATGGAAGTTGGTCCAGGCTCATGAATGTTTTTTTAACTTTGATGTAGTACCAGCAGTTCATGGGTTAAATTATTGTTTACAGTTGAAACCATGCAAAAATCAGTGGTTTTCCATTGTTCATACCTCAAATCAAATGGGCTATAGAAGAGCTTCACTTTTGTTTAATTCAAATTGAAAACTTAAAATTCCATATACAAATCCTCAAGGTTAAGCACATCACCCCATAAAATAAAACCAAGGAGAAAAATGAAAAAATTCCTCTGGAAGCAACCCTTCAGTGTATAGTCAAGGAGCCAAAATTCAGCCATATTTAAAGGACAGATTTGAATAAGGCAAGGGAGTGGTAAGGTGCTAGACAGAAAAATGAGTGCTGAAGTTCTGATGAAATAATAGAATATGAAATAGTTGGGGGATCCTTTACACTCTTGTAAAGTATTGATTATCTAAGTCAGGGGATCAGTCAAGGTAGAATTGAATGTAAAATATTTAATAAGCCCTCTTGATGTCTTATACTAAAAAGATACACATCCTAGCTGCAAGAAATAAATAACTTTTTTTCTCACCCAATAAACTCTAAGCCTAGATTTACATTACTTGATTCTTCTTCACACAATTAATCAGTAACTCTAAATGGCACTTTTCGGGTGTAAATAGTAACCAAGAATGATATAAGTGAGAGCAGAATTTGACCCTCTAAACATATTTCAAAACATATACCAGCCAGTTTCTGATCTAATTTAAGACTGCTGGGAGAAACAGTGAATTTCAGATACATAAAAGAAAAAGTCAGACAGCAATAACTAAGGTTACCGAGATATTATTGGTTTCATACATAGAAGTGCACAAAGGAAATGGCAAACAATTGAAAAGATTTGACTTAAAAGCAAAATTCGCACTTGTTTGAAAGAGGATTTAGAATTTTTTTTCTCTTCTAGTCACTTCTGGCCATCCATACAAATGGGTAGGTAGACTTCCCAATTACCATAAACCTGTCATTTGACTATATATATATTTACACACACACACACACAAAAACTCTGCTGAGACGTCAACCAAAGTGTTTCAGCTTGGTGACACTCTTTCAGCAGCATGTAGCACAATAAGCACAGGAAAAAAGAACAATAAAATTTAATCAAAGGCAAGATACATTTATATGACAGTGTCTTGAAAGCCAGTGGGCTAGAGCAGGGAGCCAGCCTAGCCCCATCAGATAGCAGTGATCGCAGCAGGGTATGTACAAGGCCATTCACACTCAAGTACTCAGCTATGCCCCCTCTGGGCCTCTGATCCTAGGGGCAGGTCCTAATACACAATGTCTCCAAGTTACCTCCGAGGGACAGGATCCAACCCCACCCCCTGCATGGGGGCAAGATCTAACACATCCTCCATGTGCCCCTCCCCACATACACACCAGCCTGCCAATAGGTTTTAGTGGATTTTACGGTCCTCCACTACCTTAAAATTAAACATCCTTGGCCTAGGGTTATTGCCCTTACTTACAGTGCTGGACCTCCTGGATTTCAAATTCCACCAGATCCCTGACCAGGGAAGTAAAATTTTAGCACCTTCATTTCCTGTGTTGTACATGAGTTTCAAGTAGATGCGCACAATGTTTCCTTCTGGCACTGGAATCGATGAAATATTCTATCTCCACTTTTGGTTCATTGTGCATTTAGCATGCCCGCAAGAAGATTGTTTCTATATTTTTTTATTTTTAAATGTTTTGTAATACAATACATTGTTATGTGGGAGGGCAAATGGCTTATATTACCATCTTGCACACTGCACTTTTGAACTCTGTCACGAGTCATAACCTATTTGCATGGAAAAATGGATGGAAGAAAACAGGTTACTGATAATTCCACCCACCGGGCTCAGTTCCTTAGTGAGTGTTCCATGCATCTGAGACTTGAAGGATTGGATCTCTCCTGAGGGCTTCTAGTGTTTGCACCTGTTCTATTCTTACCTTTAATCATGCTAATGTACCCACCCATTCTCTCCTGCCTCTTCACTGTTGCTCTCATGGATGTTGTGCAAATGTTTCCCCATGCTTATTTTTCAAGTGGCTTCTTAGAGCAGACTTTCCCTTGAGTGTACTTTCTCTTTCTTTACTAGCCATCTTTTCTATACAAACAACAGATTGCTTTTCTGCTGTCCTTTAGATTTAAAAAGAGGAAAAAATACCACACCACAGATGTCTGTTTTCTTTTGCAAGCTTCTTGGGAAAGTTCAGCAACTCAATGCTTCCTCACCATTCCTCCTCAGGGGATACAAATTCTAGACCTTTACCTTCAGGCTCTCCTTATTTGTATTCATTATCAACTAGAACCCTCCTCATCCGTGTATATCTAGATAGTTACATGGGAAAATGAGCCGCAGATAATTCAAACAGGCTGCTCCAAAAAATCTGGCAAGAGGTTTGAGTACACGGATAAGTTTGTGCTCTAGGCTTGGTTTCTGTGGTAGTTTCAGCCTAGGGACAATCATACTGCCCAGTGGCCCATGACAAATGGATCTCGTACCTGAGCAAATAAAAATGGAGTCAGGATTCCTGCTTTATTGACAAGAATGGGAAAGCTGAGTGATGGCAGAAATCATAGCACTGAGCTGTTAGGAGGCGTTTCATAAATGCACTGTTTAAAGGTGCCCCTCCTAAAAGTTGAGAATGTTCACAAATGGTAAGGCTTGTTTATAAAAGATATCTAAGGGCTTGTCTGCATGAGCAAGTTATAGCTGTATAAAGTCGGATGTGAATTTAAAGTACTACAGTTATACTTGGAAAACTCCCATGCAAACACTCTTATTCTGGTAGAAGTGTGACTTTTCCCAGTTTATTGCTCTGGAAGCAGTCTGACTAAGTTTTAAAAGGACACTCTTATTCTTCAATAAGAGTGTTCACACAGGGGAGTTACCAATGTAACTAGAAAAATCTACACTGTAGGCAAGACCTTAGCCTGTCAGCCTCATCATCCCTTTCACACATCCTTGAAATTCTGGTAAATGGTTAGGACAGAGAAGCCTTGCTATTCACTAAGAGACAAATACTTCTGATGTTTTTCAGTGTTTACACTCCTTATATGGTTGTGGTACACAAATATGCTAATAAATACATTTATTATCAGATAGGAACGTGTGTTAGGAAGAGTACATACTGGTGAATATTTGTAGAAAAGTAAATTGTGAATTTGCAATCAGTATTTGACCAATTCTAAGAGCCACACTCCTCTAATCACTGTAAAATCATACTTTGATGACGTGTGTCCAACCAAAGGTGGCCACCGTAGTTCCCATTTCAGAAACCAAATGCTGAAAATGAACTGTTTGTAATCTACACACAAAGAATTGTCCATAGGAATATTACTGTGATCATTTCATACAATGAAGAAATTTGAGAAAATCCAAAATTACTGATGGAGTTTGCATAAAAAGTAAGAAATGAAACTAACAACTTATTCACTTGGCTCAGTTGTTCACAGAGTATTTCCAGTAACAGTGGAAGTACAGGAAATCTCTAAAGAAAGCTTGTTTTCTCTAAGGTTTTGGGCCCAGCACAAATTTTGGAGACCAAATGAGTATTGATAAACTGTAATAACACATCTGTACGAGAATTCTCATCCTAACTGATCCCTACAATCTCTGGAGATCCACACATTGCTACTTTACTACTTCAGCTTTTCCCATCTTACTGATGGGAAAGACCCTAAAGGAGTCTTTATCTTTTGATTTATAAAAGGTTCTGCTCCAGTTTTCAGGCACCACTCTGTGCTCTGGGCACTCTGACAAATTAACAATCTCACACATTATTCACTGTAGCAAATGATAGATTGTTCATTCCATCAAAGAGAACTGAGTAACTAATGTTTCCCCTCAGAGCACTTAACAACATATGAAAATGGCCCCTCAAGCCAGTCCTTCCCAAATGCCCAGGAGAGGAGATGAGTCTTATAGCATAACAGCAAGGTTAACAATTCCAGGTTCTAGTAGACTAAGGGAGGGTGAGCATTGAGTTCCATTAGGAGAAAAGTCTAAAAGCTCCATATCAATGAGTGAGGGAGCACGAAACTAAATTGCCTGCACTTAACTGCTGCAATAGGGGTTAGGAGAGAAGCATTCTTGTAGGTAACTAGCTCTTAAACTGTTTGTGGATTTTACCTTTAAAGCCCACATCTAGATGGGTGCACTTGGAAATTCACATGCGGAATTTTAATTTTAGGGACAATCTTGATAGTGAATCTCAGATAAGAACACTCAATTATTAACTCAGACATTTGGCTGCTGTTTTGCTTAGTCTCACAGACAGAAGCTATACAGTAGGATTTGAAAGAGGACAGAACTGCAGAACCCAGTGGGCCTTAAAGAGAGAAGGCAGGCTGGGAACTGTCAGAGAAAATGAATTTGACACATGACCTTCAATTCTCAGGGAACTTGTCTGTTGAATGGAGGGCTGGTGAGTCTTATCATAGATGGCAACAAATACTGTATCAGGAAACAGAGAAAAGGATATGGTTACTAGGGATAGAGAAAAGGAGCACCACACAAAGGGAATTTTCACTGTAAAAATAATTTGGGGAACTAGAGAGTCCTGATAAAAAAAAATCACAGCTACATAGTCAGGATGTAGGGACAGTCAACTCTTCAAATTCATGAAGCATTTTAGGATGCAAAAGGAACTCTATAGGTAGGACATTGTAAAACACTACGGGTGAGCTGACCACTCTGAACTAAAAGGGTTCACAAACTGGCAACCCCAATGTTATAATGATCTCCACTAACTTAAATCTGAAAACCAATTTTGGTCGGATTCCTCTGCAGCTTTAAAGCAATCTGTCAGGAAGTCACAACCGATGATGTGTCTGTAAGGCAGCTATGTCCTCCATTTCTTTCTGCTAACAATTCAAAACAATTTCTGAAACAAAGGAGTCAGGAGTTCACAGCAATGGCTGTCAAAGGCCTGAAAAGATTTATGTATATGCTTAACTACAAACATCTGAGTAACTCCAGTCTTAAAATTAAGCACAAGTATAAGTCTTCACAGGATTGGGGTCAAAGTCTGTAACAGAGGAAACATCTGATGGGGGAAGGTATCTGATTAGTTTGTTACATGGCATAGGACTTAAAATTTCTGCTTGAATAATCTATCAGAAATATTCAAGACCCTTTTTTTATTCTATGGCTGCACAACCCTGGCAGAGCTGGATTGAAATGGGCCGCACAACACAGTAAAAATTACACTTCAATATCAGTACCAAATTGGTTGAAATTACAGTAAAGAACAGAACTATAAGAACATGGATGAACACAATTCATTGTGAAAGAATCAACTCGTCTTGCATATAGGGAAATCATGCCTCACCAATCTACTAGAATTCTTTGAGGGGTCAACAAGCATGTGGACAAGGGTGATCCAGTGGATATAGTGTACTTAGATTTTCAGAAAGCCTTTGACAAGGTTCCTCACCAAAAGCTCTCAAGTAAACAGTCATCGGATAAGAGGGTAGGTCCTCTCATGGATCAGTAACTGGTTAAATATTAGAAAGAAAGCGTTGGAATAAATAACCGGTTTTCAGAATGGAGAGAGGTAAAGAGTGGTGTCCCACATGGGTCTGTATTCGGACCAATACTGTTCAACATATTCAGAAATGAACCAGAAAAAGGGGTGAACAGTGAGGTGGATAAATTTGCAGATGATACAAAACTATTCAAGATAAATCTAAAGCAGACTGAAAAAGAATCTCACAAAACTAGGTGACTGAGCTACAAAATGGTGGATGAAATTCAGTGTTGATAATGCAAAGTAATGCATGCTGGAAAACATAATCCCAACCATACATTTAAAATGAGGGGTATCTAAATTAGCTGCTTTCTCTTCAGAAAGAAATCTTGGAGTCATTCTGGATAGTTCTCTGAAATTATCAATTCAGTGTACAGTAACAGTCAAAAAAGCTAACAGAATGTTGGGAATCATTAGAAAAGGGATAAATAATAATACAAAAATATATTGCCTCTGTATAAGTCCACGGTACCTCCCCATCTTGCATACGTGCAGATCTGGTTGCCTCATTTCAGAAACGGTATATTGGAACTGGAAAAGGTACATGTGACAGGCTAGCAACACTCCCTGCTGGATGGGCACCTCCTGGTGCTATCTTTGAAGAACAGCTCAAGCGGTGCCTCCATCCACGGCCTTTGCTCCATCACTCCTCGTCTGGCTGCTGAGCCCTCCAGCTTTACATCTATGGATACATGCTTTCCGGGGGTGGTTTTACAGTCCTGGCTCAGCCACTCTCCTGTCTGTGGCCACCACTGTTCTATTGCCACTTCACTAGCAGTGTGGGAAAGGCAGGGAAGGATCCAGACCCACTCACTTCTCCAGGCCTTGGCCCAAGAATCCTGTGTTCAATAACCTCCACACTGCTTCTTCCCTTTTCTCTTCAATCAGTTCCCTGGGCCACTTCCTTACAGCCCCAGTACCTTGTTGGCCCTTACATCAGAATCCTGGCTCCCACTGGCTTCCATGCATCAGCCACTATGCTTTCTGAGGTACTGACTCCTCCAGCCCACCAGGCAGCCAGCCTTTCTTCTCCAGCTCCTAGGCTGAACTGTCTGCTCTGCCTTGCTTACTTCTTTTTATACAGGGCTTCTGGCCTCTGATTTGCTATCATGCAGATCTTGCTCATTGGCTGTTCTCCTACAGCCCTTTTAACTGCTTACTAGCTGGTGCAGGGCAGCCTACCTTTCACAGTATAGAAAAGGGCAACAACAATAATTACGGGTATGGAATAGCTTCCATATGAGAAGAGATTAACAACATTGGGACTTTTCAGCTTGGAAAAGTGATGACTAAGGGGGTATATGGTAGGGCTCTATAAAACCATGGCTGGTGTGGAGAAAGTAAATAAGGGAGTGTTATTTTCTCTCTCATGACACAAGAACAAGAGTTACCAAATTAAATTAATAAGCAGCAGATTTAAAACAAACAAAATGAAGTATTTCTTCAAACAATGCACAATCAACCTATGGAACTCATTGCCAGAGGATGTTGTGAAGACCAAGACAATTAACAACGTTCAAAAGATAATTAGATCAGTTCATAGAGGATAGGTCAATCAGTAGCTATTAGCCAGGATTCGCAGGGATGCAAAACCATGCACTGAAGTGTCCCTAGCCTGTGGATCACATGAGCAATACTTGTTCTGTTTATTCCCCCTAAAGCACCAGGCATTGGTCACTGTTGGAAGATAGGGTACTGGGCTAGATCGAGCCAGTATAGTTGTTCTCATGTTCTTACATAAACAAAAATACAGTTGTAGCAAGAGACCGTTTTATTATGGTGTGGTAGCACCCACAATATGTCAAGTGTTTTTTCAAATACATAAAACAGGGGTCGACCAGGGCTGGCCCAAGGATTTTTGGCACCCTAGGCAAGCTATGATTCTGGCACCCTCTCCCCCATGTTATAAGAGATGTATATTAATATATATGTATATTTTAAATAGAATACAAAGTTCTCTTCCATCTAATTTGGTGCCGCTTAAAACCTGGCACCCTGGGCGAGCGCTTAGTTCACCTATATGGTTGTACCAGCCCTGGGGTTGGCAACCTTTTTGAAGGACCATGCCTAACTCTGCTTCCTGACCCACACCCAGTGCAGGTGATGACTGAGGGCTGAGTGGTGGGGAGTAGGGAGCAATGGTGGGGAGAGGTGGGTGGCAGGTGAGTGTGGCAGGGCAGGGGTGAATGGTGGGGAGGGAAGAAGGGGATAGGGCAGGGCAAGGGAGTGTGGGTAATAGTAGGGCAGGGACCCTGCTAATTCCCTTTCCCCCCCAGCTGCCACCCCCATTCCTGAACCACTGCCACCACCAGCCCTGCCAGCCAATGGGCTCTGGCCCCGCCACAGCCCCCTGCCAAGCCTTCACAGCCCTCTGTTGCCAGCTCCTCAGTGCCTACCAGCACCTCAGCACACTCAACCACCGCTGACCTGCAGCTGCCATGCCAGAGTGGCATTTTAAATTTCCTGTTGAAGGCGAGAGATTTAAAAAGGTCACACCCAGCCCCAGCTCCCAGGCATCTGGGTGAGCTGAGGAAGGCTGGAAGCAGCAGAGTGGCTGCCACCAGATTTTGCTTGGAAAGAGTGACATGATGGGGTTGGGAGCCCGGGTCTGCTCAGAAAGAGCTGGCATGCCACCTTTGGGGTTTGCTGATCCCTGATATAAGAAAAAGACCATTTTTGCCCTGAAGAAATCACTATGTAAGTAGCTGAGCAACCAACAAGCAAAATCTTCAAGGTGTTAAAAATTACTCTCCTTGACCCAGATCTTATTCCTCCACACTAGTCAATGCAGCATTCCCCTAGTCCACATGCTCCATCTGACTCTCATGACCGTTGCTGATTGATTGTGTATTTTTCCTACTCTGTATAATTTCAAGTTTAGTATACATCAGGGACCAGGATGAATGGGCACCCCCAAGTGTAGCAGCAGGTCACTCAAGGCGATGGGGCAGGGTCTATGGAAGTGAGCATGGGGAAAAAGACGAGTTCTGCACAACTCTAGCTGCTTTATCCTTTCAGAGACAGCCTCATGAGAATGGATGATGTAAGTTTCTAACCTCTAAGGCATCCAGAGTGGCCCCTGAAGAGTCTAGGTAGAAGAAGAAGGGGCCATGTATTTCCAGGAGAAAGTAGAAGTTGGGCATTCTTTTATGGACCAATGCTCATTCCCCAAGATATCCAAGCTAAGATGCTAGGAGGGTCTAGTGGGAGAGGGGAGGGATGAGAGCAACAAACACCATCAACTCATACCAAGAAAAATAGCCCTATTTTTAATTCTTGATTACACTAACAACAAAGCATTTTTATTCCCCCCCCAAACCCTCTCTCCTCAAATCTTTGGATCTGTCAATCATTCTAATATATATCCATATATATCAGTATTCAGGAAACATTAGATTCACCATAGGACATCTCCAATATAGACAGCAGCTCTGTAAACCTCTGAATTACCCTGCCAATAAGAATTAATCCTGTTCTGAAGGAATCACCTCTAGCAATGAGGAGGCATCATACTTCATTCTCTATGCCTTTCAACCCTCAGCTCCTCCACAGAGACTGAAAACAAGAGTATTGATTATAGCCAGATATGATGGTTCTACTTTCTGCTGTGAACTGAAACTTAGTGTATACAAGTATAAAAACAATCAACAGATGGTAACAGCTTTCAGTCACTACTATCCTTGGCCACATTTGAACTAGAAATCTAGAAGTAAAAAGCACTTTACCCATTTGCCAATTTCATGTGAGCCAGCCAGATCATCTGGGGACATGTTATTTCAAGTCAAATCCTCAAATTAAACTCTTTCTCTTGTTACTTCCTATCATCTCTTCCCTGCCACTGATTTCATATTTTGTATCAGCTTTATATTCCTAAATGGTTGACAAAGATGATTAAAGGAGCTTAAGGTATATAAATTTAAGCTCTGCAAAATCCAAACCATTCTTATCCTGGAATAACTCTACATATTTTTCTGGTCCCAATTATTTTTCCCATAGAGGTGTATCACAAGAACGTCATCCAATAAAAGTAGTAACGGAATCTCAGAATATTCACTTGTTCAAATACATTTCAGGTATTTCACTGCCAATATAGTTCTAATTTGGCACATTAAAAATACTGAAAAACCTGTCAGAAACATCTGTGAATATGACAGCAAGGAGAAGCTACAGGAGGACTGTTTCAAATCACTGAAAGGGTGGTATAAGCAGTTTCATTTTTCAATTATTTTCCTCTGGCAGCTATAAAACCACTGTCTTCCTGTTTTTCAGAGAATTTTTCATAATGCCTTTTCTTCTCCAAAAGAAGTCAATGTCTTAGTCGATTTCCAATTTCAACACCCTTAACAGCCATTGACTTTTTTTGAGAAACAAAAGCTTATTTAAACCTCTGGCTATGATTTCACAAGCTAGGAAAGCTGTGGTCAGCAGTCCACATCACAAAAATAGCTTTTCTGCATCTGTATCCTCTAACTGCTTGGTGACCAGATGAGTCTGCAGGCCCTGTCTTCCTTTGCCTTTCTGCTGTCTGAGAAATGTTGGGTCAGGGAGGTAAGAAATATCAAAATTACCTTTTTATCATCAGTCAACCTGTACCCCTGGGATTTCAGGGACATTAGCTACAAGCCACGTTCTTGCTACAGAGGAAGACGAAGGCAAATGTCAGAAATAGATGAAGTGATAGAATAAAAAGCTGGTAAAGTGCTTTGATGGCAAAGGTTATGCAAGCGTGAAAGAACACTCTTACACTTCCCATCGGTGGGGAAAAAGCGCCTTTGAAGTGCAATTTAATAGCCAAAAAGAAATCAGGAGCTGACCAAAAGTATCCAGATCTTACTCTCCTTCAGTTGGGGTGTGAATTATAACATTGACAGAGCACATAATGCTGATCTACTTTCAGCTGAGATGATTGTGAATGAGAAAAATTATACAAACATTTATCTGAGTGACTGTGAGTGAAGCTCAGATTAAAGAATCTGTTAAAGGAATCGACTTTTTAAAACACATATTTTCTGGCCCGACACTAAAACATTCAGCAATACTACAAGTGCTTTCAAACTACCAGTATTACTAGTGCTAGGCACTTTCCAGGCACACAAGAAGGAATGGTTCCAGCCCCTAGGAGCTCACATTTTAAATCAGACAAACAGCAATACAGAGACAGCTCAGTCAGAGAAGAGGAACAAAAGGAATTTTCTTTACATATTAGTAAGATCCATTCAAAGCAGCACCACACAAGTAGATTTTTAAGATAAATTTAAGAAATGGAGGGATGGTAGGGGGCCTTGCAGATGAGTTCAGGGAAGATGAGCCACACATGGGGTGGCCTATTTAATGTCAGATAAAAAGTTATGCACCTGCCAAGGTCAATATAATTTAATTCTGGTTTAGTGGGGAGCTGACTATAGTAGACCACTATTTAATCTCCATCCGCCTCCTCTTAGGACTGCACAGCTTCTACTTTTTTTCACTGGCACCGGAATCCAACACAAGTAAGTAGGGAATATGCCTTTATGAGTACTTTGTGATCAAAGTCCTCCTCAGTTCCTGGATGTCTGGCTTCATAGATTTTAAATGTAAATCTGGTATGCAAGAGGATAGCATCCTCAGCCATGCCTGTAGAAACTGTTAATAGCATGAAAGCAAGTGCCACACAGCAGGTATCTGATGGTTCTGGCCACTCCAACATTGCAGCCACCTTTTCTGGGTAAATGGGTACATTTTCTCTTCTTTATAAAGGTACATCACTTTATTACCAAAGTGTCTTCAAAGCAACCAGAGCTGAATAATTGCTATATCTCTACAGCTGTCTACAAGCTCTGCAGATTCATTTTAAACTTCCACTTCTTTATATTCTCACCCATATGCTAGCCAAATAAGGGAAGAAGAAAGACACATTACAATGACAATGTAAGCTATTCTTGATGACAGTTGGTGTGAAACACTATGTAGAACCAAGTTATATTCTCTAATATTATTGAATTATGGCTGGCAAGCACACAGCCACAGTCACTGTATCTAATGCATTATTTGGTAAAATGCTTTGATATATTCTAGCATAAGCATTAGAAGGTACAGCTTCATAGAAAGCCTATTGCCTACAAATATTCTAATTTCCCAGTTCTAAGATTACATTTTTTTAAAATTAATTTTCTTCAAAATATTAGACCCAGTCTGCCAATCCTTACTCCAAGTTACATTTATTCCCATAAGAAACCCCATTCATTTCATATATACTGGAGTTAATAATTTGCAGAATCAAATGTTATATTTATTCAAAGTAAAAAACAACAAAACAAAACAGAAAACCAACCTTTAGTCTAGGTTGTCAAGAAAGTTGTTTGTTCTCTCAGTTTCTGCACTGCACTTTCAACCAGGAGAATGCCAAAACCTGCCAAATCCATTTCCCCAATAAAATGACGAGGCCAACAATTAGAGGAAAAATCTAATTTATGGGCCAACACATCAAAGACACAATTTGCTTGATTACCAAAGACTTGGAGGTGAAAACTTTTAAAAGATGATGGTGAGGAATGCCCATGAAGTTACCCTCCAGTCAAGTTTTCAAAGTCCTGCTTTTTAAAATCAATTGCCAGCTGGAATGACTCACCAACAACAGGGTGGTATATCAGGTTAGTTAAAGCAGACCAGAACACCAGCAACTTCATTTTGCTTGATGTCATGAATAGAGTTGATTATTCCTCACCAGTTCACAAAGACAGGCTGTGGGGTTTGTTTGTTTGTTTGTTTTTTTTATGTTTTTTTTTAATATATTAGGTTTTGTGGCTGAAATCTAATTTTTTTTAGTTTAAATAAAATTACATCAATAGATTATAGCAGATGCTCTCTCATATTATCCCACAAAATAATTTTGATGGGTGTTCATAAATTTTTAAGCAATCTTTACTTCTGAAATGTACAATTGCTTTTGACATTTCTTTGATGTATATTGAATTTTTCCTATTTTTATTGTATAATGGAAGATACCTGGTTCATGTATTGGCATCTGTTTGATGTACTGAGTTCTTTCTATAAATTTTGTTATCCATCATGGTGAAAGCCAGATAAATAAATATATACTGAACATAAAATAATGTGTGCAGCACATCATAGGTAAATTCAGTCACTTGCTCATGAATAATACAGAACAGATTTCCAAGTTTGAAAACAATTCTGCACACAATTCTTTATGAATCCTAGACATCTGTTTCCTTGGCCTTAAAGTATCATTTATGTTAATAGGTTTTGGTTTAATTCTTTTCTGATTAATATTAAATATTAGATTTACATCACACTCCAGATACAGTAGTATACAGGTTAATAATGAGTTGCATCGAGGGTTGAATAGTTGCATTATGTTATATATTAAATCTTAATGCAGCCTAAAATATGGAACGACCACCATCACCTGCATAATACCCCTATGTAACATTACATAAAGAGAATATAGACTAATATTTGATGCTATAATGTTTATTATTACTTGTATGGGATGACATTTTCAGTTCTTTTACTGAAACCTGCTTTCCCGTCTTTCCCTCCACAAACAATAGTTACCATGGAAACAGGTATATCACAGGTACAGGAGCCACTTAGTGATATCTAAAGGTAATGTAGTTTAAAAACAAAATGCATAATAGCCCCAAATGTCTCTTCTGTTGTGTGGGAATACCTGTGTAGTAAATACCTTAATACTGTTTGTAGTTTCTAGGAATATTGGCCTGGGGCAATATCACAAAGCTTTGTCAATTACAAACCCAGGAGTCTGTAACAGAAGCAAGGGGGAAAAAAGACACCCCCCCGACCCACCCAAAGAAGTCTTCATAGACCGTATTAGTAAAAAAATCCTTTGACTATGAATTATTTCATCTACATGAGATTACAGCTATTTTAACAAGCAAATCCAAGTTGATCCTGCAATCCAGGCTACACAGGGGGACTAGGGCACTTACTGCTGTCTTTATGTAAATGGACAACTCTTTCTGTTCAGCAACTCCCTATGAAACTGCTCCGGCTAATGAAAAAAATACAAGATAAACTTCTGGAGATTTTGCTCAAACTTAGTTGATTCAATTTCTCTACTCAATTTTAAACACAAAACATTTCTGTGTCTGTTAAATGAGTCTTAAAAATTAAGGTCTGGTGGCAAGTCCACCAACTTTTCCACATGCAAGTAATACAATGTATGTAAATATAGGTACCTGAGTGAGTAAGAGCCCATGGATAAGTCTGCAAGCTTAGGTCCTTAATTACAACACAGCCTAACTTCTTGCATCTCTGATTATATCATTTAAGGTTTTTTCTACTTGATATGCTGATATAGTTAGAGACATCTATGAAAGCTCCTGTGTCAGCAATTATTTCTATATGCAAATAGCAAACAAAGGAGTCTCAGAGTTTTGAAAATCTGGACCCAAATATTGCAAAGAAGGCTATAGCTATATAGATCCAATATATGGTTAAGTCATTTTTTAGTGGAACGGGGGGGATGTAATCTTTTGGGTCATATCTGGTATGAAGTTTTGCATGTATCTTCTTTTAATGTCTAAACTCTTATCACAGGACTAATTTTCTTAGACTGACCATTCTGATCTTTTAAATGCATTATTTTGAATAATTAATTCATTTGAAAATATTTTTCTAGGCAATATTTTTCAGTTTAGGAGAGATCTAATAACAATTTCCACCTTTTTTCTGAGCATGCTCTTTTGGAAGCTTAGAAAGCAAGAAGAATTTCTCTTCGGTAACCAAGAAACAGAGGAAATGCTATATATAACCTATAGTGATACAAGAACAAGACAAGGGATTCTATGGATCTGAGATTCTAAATCAATTTTTACAAGGTTCATTTTTTTTTTTACAGTGCTTTTAAGAGAAAGTACAGTCACTTTACAAAAAATGCTATGATACAATAGCTTAATTAAAATGTATAGTAGGGCATAGATATATATCCCTCTGAACACATATTCAAGTGTGGATATAGCAAATGGAGGATAACAACCTGTTCCTGAAAACTAGAATGTTCTTTGCCTGTGGCCTACCCGAGTACCTCTGTTTTGGCACATTTTCTAATACCCAGCAGACTGACCACCCATATTTCCTGAAAACCATGAACTAGTGAAATAAAAATCAGGATGGTTCAGTCCAAGCATATCTTTACCTGCCCTCTATCCCTCAGCTGTCAAATGTTGACCTCCTGTCTTCTCCCTATCCATTAGGCTTTTAAGCAAACATCATCATCTGCATCAGTACTTAAGCTCTCACACATGTGCTGAGCTCCTATGGGCCTTGGTATAAGGGACCCTTCAACTTTCCCCGGAGACAGGAGGGAGATACTGAGTTTGGGTCTTCTCCATTCTAGTAATCTTTTGCACTCCCTTAGTGAGAGAAAGGGGTTTCATGATTGCATTATGAGTCTGAAGCTGATATAGGTTGGGCACATATGCATTGCTCCATGGAGTAGCTGCCTGGATATAAAGCAGATGAACTGAAAAACAAAGTGTCAACTGGCCTGTATTGGGATCGCACTTGGAAGAGAGAAAATCATATATTGGAAGTCAGTGACTAGACATTGTACCTAGTATGTCCAGACAGCATTGGTTCATACTGTTACATGAGTAGGAGCAGAAGACTATATTAATGTACCTGATTATTTTTACATAAATTGAGTATGTGATTATCAGAGATTAATCCATGCGTGTACTGGGAAGATTAAAAAACCAATGGAAATCAACATCAGTCCATGAACTCTGCTTTGTTAATTCTTTACACAAGTCAGCATTGGGCACAATAAAACTGACTGTCCATTAAGTTCATCCTGAAGATCTCAAATCAAAACTGAGTTTTTGGTAACATTGTATGTCGCACTGGAATCAAATCCCCCATTTACTAAACAGAATTATAGACCAGATTAAATCCATTTTAAAATGGTGAGTCCATTTACACAATCATCCTTCATTATCACTGAAGTGTGATCCTAACAGCATCAACAGAATTAAGGAATCTATAGGAAAACAGAGGAGGATTGCTCTCTGCAGTTTCCTTGATCAACAGCTTTAAGTAACATCAGGGTCTCTACTTATTGTAGTATCACCATTTCATTGAAAGCAGTAAAAGAAACCAATATTCTGAAAAAGAAACCGACAACATTTCATATTGACTGCTTCTGCTCCATGCTGTCCCATACTTGACTCTTCTGCTGTGCCAAGACACTACCTTCTCTTCCTTCAGTTCCAGTCTTGAGACTCAGTCATTCTATCATGCCCACAAAAAGTGAGAATGATTTTAAGTACTAATTTGAGTTGAACCAACAAGAAGTCCATGTGCCTAAAACAGTAAAACAAACAAAGGAGTCTACTTCACATTGAGGTAACTCTACCTTTTCTTCCATTCCAACCCTCTCACTAAGTGTTGCACTCCTTTACCACATCATTGATAAAATTTGATTTTCAAACTTTTCACAGCAGGGACTATATCTTTACATTTGTTCTGTAATCCACCTCCACACACTTTGAAACACTATCAAGGAGAGAAGAGACAATCTTGTGGTTACAACACTGGATGGGGATTCTAGACTTCTGAGTTCTATTAGGCTATGTCTACACTTGTTCAAATAAGTCGACTTAGCATGTCCACACTGTAAATTTAGGTTGACTTGAAGTCGACCTTGCCAAATCAACTTAGAGTGTCCACACTGGATGCCTATGTCGACTTGTAGGGGATAGGTGGACCTGGGAGTGGTGCATGATGGGAAGGGGGGCACCTGAGAGGTGCTTCCCTTCACTGGGCACCCCTTCAAAAGTGCCAGGGAGCTCAGCATTTTCCTCATTGTACCAAAGTACATGGGGGCTGAGCAGGACAGGCACAGGGGCAGGATATAGGAGTAGAGTGGGCAGGGCTGTGTCCTGCCCTGTGGGTGGGCATGCCAGGCTCTGGGTGTGCCAGGCACCCTGGGAGGGAGGTCAGTGGGGGAGCCCTGGGGACCCTTAAAGTCAACTTAGGGCTAAGCTACGTCTATACTGGCTTAAGTCGACTTAATAAAGTTGACTTAGCCAGTAAGTCGAAGTAAAACTAGGTTTTATTAAGTCAACTTAAAGTTTCCTTAAGTCGACTTAAGCAGCAGCTTAAATCGACTTAAGGAAACTGTAGTGTAGACGCAGAGTAAATTAAGTCGATTTAAGCAGGCTTAAGTCGACTTAATTTACAAATGTAGACGCACCTTAGTGAGTGTGCAACAGATTTACTATCTGATGTTGAACAAGTGTCTTAATCTGTAAAATAGGGATAATGTTCATTTTCTTCTTCCCAGAGGTGTTGAGAGGCTAAAACTGCTGAGACACTCTCAGATACAACAATGGGGTAATGGAAAAGTCTATGAATAAAAAAGTCAAACAACATCAGTGGCATCCACCTAGAGCATGACAACCAGGTACAACACATTATGAACCAACAACTACCTATAAACTAAAAAATATACATATTTACAGGTATTTACCCTCTGCCACTGCTGCCTGCTATTTCCTCTATTTATCATCTTGGTCATTCTTGCCAACAAATGACTCATGTGGTCTCTGGAATCCTTTCTCTAGCTACGAAAAGGATA
Source organism: Pelusios castaneus (assembly GCA_007922175.1). NCBI lineage: Eukaryota > Metazoa > Chordata > Testudines > Pelomedusidae > Pelusios > Pelusios castaneus. The sequence goes on from ML685808.1 coordinate 2,585,582, forward strand.
GCTGCCTAATTCCTGTAATTTCTACCTGAGTCCTGCAACTAAATTAGTTTTGAAAATATAGATTTAATTCTTATAGGAGATATTACAAAAATAGGTTTCAACTCTTGACTAAAATGCTGCTTTTAAACTTTTTTTTGGTAGAGGCATTTTAACTTTTTTCCCCACAAAGTCATTCAGGCAGCTATTACTTCCTTAAGAAGAAGATTCTCCAGGCAATCTGCATAAAATGTAATATTCCAGCACTAAATTAAAGGTCAAGGATGTTCTAATGAGAAGCACTGTATGCAATATGCACAGACCCCCTAGGCTCTCCACATCCTCCATCTTAATATTCCCCATAACCTCTCTGATGTACTGCACTGTATTTACAAGCTGTTTACCTCGAATTATAGCCCCTTTGGCCCTTTTCCCCTCCTGGCTTTTCCATGACGTTTTCTTAAATTTCTCTGGATTTACCAGCTACGCCCACATCATTTCACATGTTCTCTTTGCTCCTCCATCAGCTAACATGGGATTCTTGAGGTTTTTGTTAACCCTTGTTTACTTTCCAAGTGGTCAGGTATCTGAAAATGAATTAGATGCTGTCTTCCAAATTATCTTGAACATGGTTTTCAAAACTGTTCAGCATTGGCCAACTTGGCTCCCGTGTCAGTCAATGAGATTGGCCTCCTGAACAGGAGAATTAGGCCAACACCAATTCCACCCCAATTTCAAAATTTATGCTTGAACTATATCTAACCAGATGAGCTTTTAATTTTGTCACTGGGTATACCAGAGCCAGACCAACATCTATGTTCTGCCATCTTAAGAGGAGTAATAATTCCTTTATTTTGGGCTGTAGCCTGCTCTGACAGCTCAGATCTAGAGTCCAATACCATTTGTTTGATGTTAAACCAAAGTTGCACAGTGACATTTCTGAATCTGTGAAATCTTGAATCTCACAGGTAAACTATGAGAGCTGATTAGTAGGGAGGGAAAGCACGAGGCCCACAACTATGTCAGTGGACTGCAAGTCTGAAGAGTCATGCTATATGACACCTGCTATCTTATAACAGAGGAGCAGCACAAAGGTGTGGGAAAACCAGAGAGGACAGGAAAGCTAAAACCATAGATATGTAACTTTTTTGCTGAACAAATGAATGTCCTATTAGAAATCATTCATATGTTGTAGACTCAATGAGCTATACCTTATTTAAAGTGAAATATACCCTTTAAAATTGAGATAAAGAACTTAAAAATGTGTACGATGACATTTTTATACACTGCTGAGCTGGCAAGGGGAAACAAAGTACTTCTGAACTTTGTTGGCAGAATATTTTATACTAGGAGAAAGGGCTTCCAGGGGCTCTCAGAGTCCAAAGTAGAACTAACCCCTACTGACCTCTATAATTACATTTTATTGATTTAAGATTGGTGTTTGGATTCTGGCAAAATGTTTAATACTATTAACATTTAAATTGTCAAATAAGTCTCATTAAGATGAAGCTCACACATCTGGTAGCTATTGCTCTTTTTACAAAAAAACCATCTGGAGATATCAAAAGGACAACATGCTTTTCATTTATATCCTGGAGGTTAGTTTTGTCACTAAAACAAAGAACAAGGTATGTGGCTCAAATCAGCACTAAGGCCACAATCCTGCAATGAGCTCCATGCTGACAGACCACCTCAGAAAAGAAAACAGCACTCAGAGCAATTCAAGGTATAACAGTGTCATGAAGCCCCATTTACCCCAAATGCTTCAGGGATATACAAACACTTTCCACTTTTATGGTGCTTTTCAACCAAAGACCTGGAAGTATTTTACTCTAAGCATTTATGCTTAGTAACCTTGGCTATGTCTACACTTGCTAAAATTACAACAGAGTCTTGTGGCACTTTTAAAGACTAACAGATTTATTAGTC
>ML685808.1:2587886-2604335 GCA_007922175.1 Pelusios castaneus
TAATAAATCTGTTAGTCTTTAAAAGTGCCACAAGACTCTGTTGTCTTTCTACAATAGACTAACACGGCTACCCCTTTGGAATTTGCTAAAATTAGTTCAAATTAGTTAGTTCGAATTAACTAATTCAAACTAATTTTAGTTAGTTCGAATTAGCTTAATTCGATGGCACTTGCTTAGTTTGAACTATCGATCCCCATTCATTTCAATGGCCGGTTAGTTCAAATAAGAAATTAGTTCAAATTAACATGGCCACATTGGCTAATTCGAACTAGTTAGTTCAAATTAACCCTTTAGTTTGAATACCCTATTCGAACTTATTAGTTTGAATTAAGGAAGCCCTTAATTCGAACTAACTAAAGCCTAGTGTAGCTATGGCTTTAGTTAGTTCGAATTAAGCTTCCTTAATTTGAACTAACTTGCCAGTGTAGACATAGCCCCTGAGAGGTAAAGAAGTCATTCTGCTTGTTTTATAAATGGCTCAGTTGATGCACTGACAAATTAAGTAACATTTCCAAGGAAACATACCAAGTAGCGTAACTGCTCACAGCCAACCCACTCAAATTCCATCAATATGTGGACATGCTGAGTTCTCTGGAGCCCCAATGCACTTTTCATTTCAGGAAACACACCAATATTTTGTATTTGTATATCATCTGTGAATACCAATGTGCTTTATAAAACGTTATCCTCAGTTTAAATATAGGGAAACTCAGGTGTAAGAACATTAAGTTTCTTGCCCAAGATTACACAGTGAGTGGAAGAATTAAGTATAGAACCCACACCTTTAGACTCTTAGTTTGCTGTCTTACTACCAGCTAACACTGCCTCAAAAGCATCATGTCTGAGAGAAATTCTTCTGGGACTGATGTCAACTTCATCAAAGTTTGATCACTCAAAGCAGTTTGATAGGAGAACATGACTCACTTCAAGTCTTTGGAATCAAGTTATTCAGAATGTTGGCAAACATCCAACCACCACCAAACATCCATTTATATAAAGGCAAAGAAGCTTTTTCTGACCTGGGCACCACAGACCCTTTTTTACCACCTTTGATCTCTTGTACCTCAACTAAATTACTTCAATGCAGATGCCCACTACATTTTCAAAGAAAGAGCATCCTTTAAAAACTTACCCTAAAACTTGTCTAAATATTCTATAATATTCTGTAAGAGTGGTCTGCTTGGCCTTCTCAAATTCATTCTAGGCTTTCCAAGACTTTCATCCACCCACACACTGTAATTTTCACAGGACATTCTATGCTACTTTTATATCTATTTATTACACAACACATAGCATGTGTTTGTGTAGCCTAAGCAAAAAATTCTAGTACATCCCCAAAAAATTCTGTACATAAAGGACAGTGCATCATCATTATGTTGGTTTTCAGTAGCACAATCAGCTAATTTCTACACAATCAGCCAAGGCCAGATTCTTCAGGTCAGCAGCATAGATGTAAACAAGAATTGCAATACCTATTTTACAGGTGGGAGCAATGATGCACAGAGAGATTAAATGACAGCCTTAGTTATTGTCACATCTAGAAGCAGAAACCAGGAGTTCTTATTTCCACTGCAGTCCCTTGCTACATGAGCTTAAACAATTGATGTGTGCATAAGTGAAATAAGAGGTAATGTGGGTTTTTAAGTGTTTGTGAAAGATGACTGATGGGACTGAAGACTGAATTTATCCACAGAACTAGCTGGGTCCTAACATCCCCATGTTGCTAGGTCACTGTGCTTCAATCTGGTGTGAAGTACCATCTCTATGGATTAGAAGATGGCCACCAACTCAAAGGTGGAAAACTCTCCTGGCTCCATGAAATCCTTAGTCTTGGATTGTCAATGACGATGCAAATTAAAACTAATTATATTAATATTTTTTGTGTTGTGGACACTTTTCCTGTAGGAAGTGTGCTGAAACAACCAGCTGATTTCATAAAGACCCACTACATTTCCAACAGACAACAACTTGTGCTCATTATGATCCTGGTGAGATATGAACTGGTGATCTAGCAATGAAAGTATGTACATTATAACAGTTCCCTGGATTGCAATGTACAGTGAAGTCTAATATACACTATTAGTTTTAGTAGAAATTAAGGCCCCAATCTTGCATATAATTACACATAACTTAAAATGCATGTGGGTATACCCAGTGGCTAAATGGGACTGCTGAAGTGTCTGCAATAAAGTATATGTAAATATTTGTAAGATCAGCACCCAAATGATCATATTCATTACCACTTTACTGTAGACAACTTAATAAAGTAGATTTTTTAAATATAATTTATTTTTAAATAAAGGTACTATTTAGACACCTTTGTGTCTTTAGCATCTGTGTTTCTTGAATTCTTTCATGCCATGATTCTGTATCATAACAAAAAAAACCAATCAAAACAAATAAAAAATTTTCAAGCCCCTTTCCCATCTAGCCATAAAGAAAAAATGATTGTGAACCCAGTCCTGTCTGTGACCCTCCTCAGGGGTCACTCTCCCCCCAGGACAAGAACCCATGTATTCAATAAAATCAAAAACCAAGTACTGAAATAAGAGTCATTCCCAGATTTCATCTTCAGGTGGGGAAGGGAGGAAAAACAGGTAAAACAATATTAGAAAGGCCTACAAGAGTCCTTAAAGTCTGATTAAAAAGAGTAGGACCCACCTAAGCTGCAAAAACCAAATAAACAAACAAAAAGCCAATTAATTGATCAAGCAAGCAACCCCTCCCAATTTGCAATTTATATTATTTTCTTCTTCGGATTTGAACTGTCTCTTTTATAATATCATTGCCTCTAAAGGCAGTAGATTTAATTGGCAAATCAATCACACAGTAGAATGAAAGGTCACAATGAAGGTTAGCAATGAGGTGAGTTTATCTTTATGGGGGGAAAAAAATCAGAGCAGAGTACTGCTTGAAAACAGCCCACAATAGATTTCAGCTAGACCCAATTTGCATTATTAGGAACTGAAGAAGGATGATGATCTTTGTCTGGGAAGCATATAACTGAACTTGCTGTGTGTCTTGTCACACTGCAAAGCCTATAACTGCTACTGATACAGCTGAGACTAAAATAGTTCCCATACAGAAAAGGACATTCCACAACAATAACTCCAAAACACCACTTTGTTGTAAGTTGTAGAACTTCTGAAATTATTTTTAAAAAACACTTTGTATTTCATTCACTACAGACAAGGATAAGCAGAAGGAACTCAAATCTTCTCTCAGGCAATCTGTTCCTCTTCATTGTACTTGGCAACTCTGCAGTAATGGACTTCCAGCTTTCAAAATGAAATGGGAACAAGTAGGTTGAAACCCACTTAGTGCGGCACAGCAGAACAGAGGTTGCTGTGGTACAAGTGTTTAGTAGAAAAGCAGAAGTAAAGGGAAAAGAGAGAAAGAAGGAAACCCATGAATAGACTCCTACAGGGAAACTTTCAATAAGCATAAGCTACTTGGGTCAGGGGCAGTCTTTTACTATATTTACATACAGTACATTCAGTACTACTATTAGGAGATTGTAATATTGTACAAAGGGCTCCTGGGATGAAAACCTGGCCTCATTCAATTTCATGGGGGTGTTGCTATTGACTTCAGTAGGGGCAGGATTTTACCCACAGGTTTTTCAGTGTTAAAAATTCTCAGTGTTCTTGGTGGCTTTACAGTGAAACAGCAGGGGAGTGGGTCGAATCACAGCACATTTAAATCCTGTTCGGGCCAGTCTCATCAACAGTTCATTACATTACAGTCCTGGGCTAAAACCCACTGAATTCCAAGGGAATCTTCAGTTACTTAACTGGGCTTTGGATGATGCCCCAAATGGCCTCAATTAAAGTTTCCCTCAGTGGTGAACAAATGCTCTTAAATTAAACAATTATTTATGCACAAAAATTTTTCAATTTCAAAATCTCAGAGAATTTGATTTATAACGACATAATTTTTTCCCTATTTTTAATATACCTTTTAGTATGTTGCTATTAAAACTTTTAAGGAACCCAGTGAATCTTTTGCATTAGGCTGGAAGCAGCTTCAATCAGCCTGTGTGAAACACAGGCTTGTCAAAAGTACAAAATGAATTAATACAGTAAAGTTCTATGTACTACATTAAGTTAAAGTATATTTGGCAGTTGCATATTTATAGCTGAATTACAGAGAGACATAAATTCTTTGCTGAAAATGTAGACATTTTATTGTGCAAACTATGATTCTATTGCATTTACATAATGATTTGTAGTTGCTAAAAGTTGTTAGGTATTCTAAAAGCCGAAGTATGAATGGGATTACATTCTATCCTAAAATTTATTGCATTCACTAAAGGACTAGAGCACTCAGGCTTTGAAATCAACTGCTGCAAAAACTGTTTATTCCTCATATAAAGTCTTTCAGTATGTTGTGCCCTAGAAAACGTGAGGGATGCAACAGAGTAGATTGCTAAACATTTCAAATATTAATTTATTGGCTTCCAAAGTTATGTTCACAGAGCATACCGAGTAGCACAAAATGAGAGGCTGATTAAAAAAAAACAAAACATCAAATTAAATTTGGAAACATTAGTTGGAAGTTCTGCTTTTTAGCATTGAATCTTTTCAGACTGTGAGTACCTTGAATGAAAGACGAGTATGAACAAATGGATTTATAAAACAGGTTGGTTTTCAAAATAGATTACTAGGCTATTTTGCTTAGTATTTGATGCTCCTTTTCATTTACACTGCCAAAGAAGAGCAAAAGTAAGTGGAAGTAGGCTAGAGATCAGCTATACAGGTGGGCAAGGGAAGAGGAGTGGCAGCTCAGTCATTATTTTGCCTCCCCCACAGCATGATTTCCCAAAGGAAACTGGATAACATTCAAGAAGTCTTCCCACCCTTCACCACACCCATAGACCTTAATGTCTTCCACATGCCTTATGAAGTATATGTGGAAGGAGTAGGACACAACAGCTATGCTTACGTTGGCTCCCCGCCAATGCCTAAGACTTCAGGGCTCCAATAACAAATATTCTCATTCAAAAAGAACCACAAACAAAGTGGTGCCATCCCAAAGAGGGAAGCGTTAAAGCCATGTGGTTTGTGGGGGAAGTATCACCCGCACTTTGGATTTGCTGATTTTTTTAACTTTTTTTTTTAAATTTCAGTGAACATTCTTGTAAGGCTTGCTTCACATTACTTCACATTTCCTGGGTTTCCATTGTTTGAGGTTGGCTGTTTACTCCTCTTTTCTGGAATAGGTACAACGGCCAGTGGGCAATGTTATGGAACAGCAACCTTGAGTGCTCTGTTAGGTTTTTTGTCTGGGGAATTTATCTATTTAAACACCTTCATTAAAAATTAACACATTTCCAACAGCTTTCCCTATCCAGAAGGATCATGCAGCAAGTGACATTACAGATGGCAAATGCCACCCTGTGGCTAATCAATATTTGAAGCTGGAGGGTGAAAGAAAAGGGGAGAGAGGGAATAGAAGGGATTTCAGTTCCAGCACATCTCCAGTAACAAAGAAAATCGATCACAGGAGTGTACAGCAAGAGCTTTTTTCATTTTCATTTTTTAAAATGATTTAACAACAAAGACAGCAAATGCTGCACTATTGTTCTGACTTACCTAACCTCGAGGGATGCAGAGGCAGCAGGAGAGGAAGAACTGGCAAAAGATGACATTCCAAAGGTCTAAAAGCAGCTAAGCTATGTGTACAAACTGAATGATTATTTCCCTCAAGTGCATACACCTACCGCATTTTCAAATATTTAAAAATACTGTATTTATAGCATATCCACTGTTTAAAAAACAAATGAATGTGCTACACTTTGACAGCACATTTGAAAGGACAATCTCAAAACATTTTGCAGATGTTCATGTGCAACATCTCTATGGGATTGTAAGGTATCAAATGTTAAAGACACAGGTCCAGATTTTCAAAAGAATTTAGGTGTTGCTGCACTCCACATTGCAAGGCATAACTGGTTTAGAGGCATAAATCTAATTTGCAAAAGGGATTTAGGTACTGAGGAGTCCAAGTCCCACTGACAATCAATGGGAACCCAGATCTCTAGACTCCAAGTTCTGTGTTTTAGCCACAAGAATCTTTTTCCCTTTTAAAAATGAAGCTCATGTGATGATAGATACAAAATCAGCAGCTTTGAAAACTGAAGCCTGTTAGCCACACGAGGATATGACAGTCTTACCAAGTGCAAGTCTCCCATGTCCTGACCTGCAGGCTCTGGTTTCTTTGCTATGAATGCCAAAGTGGGGGCCAATTAGTGCCAGTTGTGGTGCTGGTTTTTGCAATGTGGACACCTATCCATTAGGAACTGAACTGATAGATCAGTTCATAGCCTGTTGTTTGCTAAGTAACTAAAGGGCAGCTACATTTGGCAGGGATCATCTTTGTGTTCTCTGATTGGCCAGCACACACCACTGTGGAATCCTGGTTCATGACTGGAGTTCCTAGCTGTTACAGTAATACAAATAAATAGTCATCATCATTATTGGGCAGACCTATATCAGGATTTGAATCTGTGATCTGGGCTGAAAGACAACAGAGTCCTGTGGCACTTTTAAAGACTAACAGATTTATTTATCGCATGAGCTTTCGTGGGAGAAAATCCCACTTTTGCACTACCTTATCTTCATCACCCTGTAATTCCGTAATCTTTATGCCTTAGTGATAACTACAGGACAACATTAGATACATGCTGCACATATATTTTCCAAAATAAAGATATAATAAATTATGTATTGAGAAGCCCTTAAGTCATTAAACCAAATGCAGATTCAGAGGGAGCAGCAAGAAATTAATAGCCACAATCAGTTTCTACATCTAATGATAAAGAGGCATATTTTATCTTAAAATACCAACCATAACTCCTATGCAGACAATACCTTTCAGGGCAAAGGAAAATTGCACAGCCTCTGCTGCTACTATACATACATTGAAGAGGACAGATGAACTGAAGCTGAGAGCCCTCCAGCAAGTGATAGGTAAGAAAAGTATTTTTACATGGCACTTTGATTGGATTCAGCAACCAGCCTTCAGCTCATTCTTATATACACTGACGTTCTTGTACTTGACAGTATGCTGTCTTGCAAACTTTGAGGTTGTCTGTAACCAAAGGACCAAAGTTCTGACAATTTCTTCTCTTGATCAGGAGTGGGCCAAGTCACAATGTCAAAAACCAGATTATTCAGGCATAGTATAATACTATATGGCGAAGCATCAAAGGTGCCAAAATTACAAATTTTCTCACTGCTGGAGAGATGTTTTGTCTTCTGCAGCAACTTAGAGATCAACCCTAATCAGGTAACCTAACCCTAAATAGTATCTGACTTCCAGCCGGAAACTCTTAGGATGCAGCTCTCAAAGCTGGTTTTCATAGTAGGGTATTCTTGTTTCTATTTTCATATACAGCTGCTTTGTGAAGAGTTAGACCATACAACAGCAAAGCATCATCATTTGGTGGTCACCATAAAATGTAGGAGGACAAGGTTACTTCAAAATTATTTTATCTTAACTTTTATTGTAACAGCAAAAGGGGTGAAGTCAATGCCTATGGGGGTGCATACATTGCTAAGTTCCCTATCTTCAAGTATCTGACAAAGTGGGATTTTCTCCCACGAAAGCTCATGAGATAAAAAAACTTGCTAGTCTTTAAAAGTGCCACAGGACTACTTGTTTGTTTTGCTGAACTAGCCTAACACAGCTACCCCTTTGGAACTGGTCTACATTGCCTTAGTAACCAGTTCAATAATATGATCTATGCTGGTCTTATAAACATCAAATACAGCATATTAAAGTAGCAGATATTAATTTATGAACACTATGTACACACCCCATCCCCAACTATGCATTCAACTTGTTAGTGTAAAAAATTAGCAGCTCATGTACTGCAGTCTGATATAAGCTCCTAAGGGCTTATACAGTATATTCAGTACTTTCTAGTGACTGCCATACTTTGTCATTTTCTGCTGAACTTCAACCAGCTCCTTGTTCCTAAATACAAATCCCTTCCCATTCTGGCTGGCAGCTCTGAATAAAGCAATATGAGGAGGGATTCAGTAACATCAATATCTATGTATCTAGATCCTGATCATGGAAAGAAGTCTCTAAGCCCCCTAAGACCTCTATTGACTTCACAGAGCATCTAGGATACAGATTTGTTTGCAGGATCAGGCCCTGATGAATTCCTAATACTGCCAAAATCCTCCCTTCCCTCTCATGAGAGTTCCTATAGGATTTGCAGCATAACCCCTGTCTGTCACATCACACCCTCTCCAATTCAATGCAGATATGTGTAGATTGAGTTGGCAAAAGAGATCTTTTGTCAATATCCCAAGGCCATTAGAAAGAGAACCAGTAGTAGAAGTAGCAATGATTGATCTATGTTCTCTAATGGGGTCAAGAAAAGAAACTCTCTTCTTCCTTTTTCTGCCATTAGCCCTTTTTTGTGACTGTACCAATATTTGAGACATTGAGTTTAATTCCACTCAGCCCATGGGACTAGGAAATGGAGAGATGAAACTTCATGGAGATAGCGAATGCACATGAACCAACATGTGAGAAATTGGTATGTTGAGGATGAAGTAGCATTAGCTTAGTTATAGCTAAAGGAATGTTTGCCAGTGAAATAATTTTAATGCATCACAACTGATAGGGTATAATATGTTAGATCCTAAATGACGCAAAAGTTCCAAGGAAAGATGGTTTGTATTTATAGTGAAGGGTGCATCTTAAGGCTCAACATTTGTGTAAGACTCTGGTCTTCTGCATAACTTATCCAGATCTACTTCAGATTTCTTGGATCAAAAACAGCCCTGAACATCTCTATCCAAAACCAAACATGCTTTAAAACAAGGTTTCCTCTGCTTCATGTTTCTGGTTAAGTTGCCAGAAAAACAACTCATGGTGGTTGGCATTTCTGTTTGGGATTCTGTCTGGAACCAGAAGTCATGAAAGGTAAAGTTGATGGAACTTTTTCCAACTTCTAGATAGATTCAGTCAAGCTTGGCATGGCCATTCAGGGAGTGAGGTTTAATTTTCTGAACTAGTTTGCACCGTCTCTTCCTACCCTCAATTATATGTTTTATTTCTGATTCAAATTTTAAAAACCACAATTAAGACAAATGTACACACAAATAAATAGCAAAGTTCTAATCCCATTAGTTATCAACATTTAATAATTCAGTCACTGAATGCAAGCATTAGAGCAATGGTTATCATTATTTCTTTAGGGGAACAGTTAAAATCAGGATCAAAACTGCATTAATAGTAAAAATCATAAATAATATATAGAACAATTAACAAAAAAGATCTTACATACTCAGAGACTCTCTTAATAAAGTTCACTTAAGATATCATTATTTGTAGTTTAATAAAAAGGACTGACTAGAAGAAAATGAAAAATAACAGTTTTTCAATCATACTTTATCTGAAAAAGGCTTTTTTGCAGTTTTAGAGTATACATGATTTTTGTGTGTGTGCATTTAAATTGCTGCCTTACTTTTCCTAGCTATTGATAATAAAATTAATTCTTCTTGGGGCATATGGAAAATACAATTTGACAAAGCAAGAAAACTGAAGAGTTCAACAGCAGAAACGTAGGAGTTCACTGACTCTGAGCCAAAACATAAGAATTCACTGATCAAAAGAGATATTAATACTGAGTTAGGGGTTGTTGTTAATAAGACTGCAACAGAAGGTGACACATACTGGGAGAGATTAATGAACAAAGGACCCTAACTTACTAGACTGAATATTGTTCTGAGAATGAGCTTCTCCTTGCAAATGCTTTATTTCAATATCATACAATACAAGGAGACAATTCCCTTTTGGAGCTCTCCAGATAACTCCTCAGAAATCAAATCAATTTTATCACTGTAAAAGGAAGATGGGAAAGCAGCTTTCCTCAGCTTCATAATTCTGCCAGGTGCCAATATCAACTCAAAACACTAGCTACTTATTTCAAAGTTCAGGCCTAGCTTCAAATATATAAAGCAAACAGCTTCTCCAGTACAACAGTCTAGACTAAGTCAAAGAGTTTGACAACACTGAAGAAAAAGCCCAAATGAGCTGTCGGTAGAGAGACTGTATGTGTTCATTGATGTTGCAGGGAAACAGAGATCTTTTGATCTCTGCTATGGACTGATGGTACTTACATACATGGAACAGTAACAAGAATTTCCACTGCTATGAAAGAGTCCTACATCATTCAATAGGGACAAAATATTTATATAGGAATTTGGACTAAAAATTCCCAAGCCTTGTTCTGCCCCAAATCAAATCTTTTTGTCTGTTTGTGTAAAATCAGTTCGTTACTCTTGGTATACATTGCAGCAGTTGATTAACTTACCTTTCCATCAAGGTGAAACAACAACAAACTTCTATTAATTGCATTGTCTTTTGTACAGCTAAAGAACAGGAGGATCTAGCACATGGAGCAATTTGTGTTTTCTAATGGCTCAATGGTGCAGTTTTTGTTTAACTCATTATTTATTCAACTGTCAGCATCATTCCTATTTGTCAGAAAGTCCATTCAAAGTCAACTGCTGATCTGTAGAAGAAATATGCTATTGATTCTGAAATCAGGAATCCTATCAAGAGCAATCCTACTAAATTTGGTGCTTGTCACCTGGAAATTTTAGATACTTAGTTTCTATATACTATTCTCAATAAACACTTCTGAAGCAATTAAAATAAAAAGAACTGAAGAAATGTGTTAAAGAGAATCATACTAATTAAACTGATTTCTATGATTTAATATATCAATATATGATTTGAATATTTTATCAGCAGTTTTTACACAGCTGAATTTTAATTGTTGATTAGATTTCAACATTTCTTCCTCTATTTCAACATGAAAATAATTATGCTACTATATTCATTGTTACTGAAAGTACAGTGCTTGAAATTTTTGTTTAGCACTATTTCTTCCCTCAACAACAACAAAATTGAACATAAAAGCCTAAGTCCCATTTTCAATAATGACTTGGGTCCACCTTTTAAAAGGTATTTATGTATCTCTGAGAGTTAGGCACCTAGACACTTTTGAAAATCACACTAGACATCTATCAACATATTTAGGCCCCTAAACAGTTTTATGAAGCTGGCCTATAGGTACTTAAGAACACAAGTCCCATGGACTATGAGACAGAGTAAAAATTTTCAAAATCTCCTGTAAACTTAAGCACTTTTGAAAACTTTATTCCTAATCCTTTTCTACAAAATCTTCCTCCTCCTGTAAAAAAATATTGATTTTACAGTTGACATGTAGGAAATGTGTGTTAAAATTCAACAAGAGGAAAATACCTAAAAAAACTAGCAAGGGAAACCTGAGTGGGTCTTTATTTTGCCCCATGTTGTTCCCTCCCTCCATTCTTCACACTACCACAAAATACTTATACTGAAATAAACGTCTGTATTACATGCATCCATTATTGCAGTAACCATGCAGCTTTCTTTCTTCTGCTTGGCATGCAGAGGCCTGTATACAAATTATTATTGACAATCATGAGTGAGATTCCCAAAATCATAGAACTTTAAAACTGCAGGACTGAAAGGGACGTCATGGTCAGCTATTCAACCTCCCTGTGTTTAGGCAGGATTAAATGTATCTAAATAATCTCTGGTAGATGCATTTCTAACCTGATCTTAAAAGCTTAATGATGGGCATTCCAAAACCCCCACATGTAGTTTAAAAATAATTTGGAAACTATAATAGAAATCAAATAAAAAGCACCGCAAATCTATTTTGAACCTAAGGATGTGCCTGAGTTACATTTTTAAGTTTTCTTCCACAAACATGAGGGCTTGAAAGAAAGAAAGAAAGAAAGAAAGAAAGAAAGAAAGAAAGAAAGATCAAATCAATTCAGGAGCTGGGTCTTTAATAAAGACACCAAGTAGCACTAGACTCATGCTTTAAATTGTGAGAATTAGCAATATTGATGAATGGAAGCCTTTTGAACTCTCTACCCACATTCCATACCATTATATAACATGCTCTATACATTGTCCGCTTCATACAGGGCCCTACCCAAAAAACACTTAAGCATGAGAGAAGACTTACTACTTTCAATCAGACTACTTGTGAGCTTAAAGTTAAGCAGGTGCTTAAATGGTTTGCTGGAATGGAGGTCAGAATTCAGGATAGCATATGAATAACAGAGACACAAGGGTGGGAATTTACATTTAGCACCTCTTTACAACTTAATGGAAGCATTTATGCTACAATTCTTAAGGAATTGCCTGAACTTTCCACATCCCTTTTTAAAAATTAAATCCAAGGGGTGAGGGAAGCTAGTACCATCTGTATGACTGCCTAACTGAATAGCATACTACCAAATATATTGGTGCATAATGCTATTGTACCCTTAATATTTGCATTTCCTGACTTGCTTATTTATTTTAACTAAGAATCCCTCACACTATGCACTTACAGGTTCTCTTTGCACATTTGATTGCAGATATATCAGTAGTCCTACACTCACAGCTGTATGTCTCAAACTGTCTTTTCATCTTGTTCCTGCAATCTAGACATTTTACACATAGCAATCTGACTTGTGCAGGGATTCACTCATGGTGATTGTACAGCCATAGTAAGCCACTAGTACTTCTTACTGCCTCTTTGTTTTGCCTTGTCTTCCAAGTGCAAGTTAGAGGCACTGATTTATAATCTGGGACGCAAGGCACTGAAATACTGAAACTGGTGGTGGAACAGATCCATACGGCTTGCAATTACTCTTCAGCACACACTTTCAAAAAGTTATTGGATATCCTTTTTTGAGAAGAATGTCTGACAAGGGACACAGCATGCGGTTCAGCTCCAGCCATGAATCTGATATAAGGTCTGCTGGAAACCACAGCAAAGGCATTATGAATCAACTTATCAGCTATGCAGTGTTCTTATTTCAAGCCTGTGCAGCTAAGCGATTCTTCACTTTCCGGGGTCAATCTGAGCCAGAGTCAGCTGCCTTTCATTGTTACAAGCAGGGCCATTGCCCCAGGCCCCGTGATGCCCCCCTGCTACTCCTTCAGCACTGGTGGGAGGGAAGAGGAGGGAAGCTGGGGCCAGAGAGGACACCCTCCCTGCGTTGCCCCTCCACAGTGTTCCATGCCTGCCCCACTCCCGCCTGAATGGCTGGTCCGCCCCAGGGGACCTGGCGGGCCAGCATGTGGCTGGGGCTCTACCCTCGGCTACACGTTGGCCCGCCTCACCCCCTGGAACTGACTGCCAGGCTGGCAGGGAGCAGGTCAGGCATGGAACGCTGTGGAGAAGCAACGCAGGGAGGGTGACCTCTCTGGCCCCAGCCTCCCTCTCTCCTCAGCATTGAACAGGGCCCCTCCAGCACTGGGAGCAGGGAACCATGGCCACCCCGCCACCATTTTGGCCTGTGGGGATGGGGGGCACCGACTGATTGGCCCTGGGTCCCGCACCCCCCACCCCATCCCCAGGGACAGCCCTGGTTACAGGTGAATCAAATTAAAAACATGATTACACTGATTTAAAAGGCAAGGAATTTATGTCCAATAGCAATGAAAATCAACAGATTAACCAAAAAACATACCTTCCATGTGTCAAATTGCTGCACATTTACAATAAGTTACAAAGTCACATAGGACATAACAGATATATGACCAAATACTGGCTAGCCCTGGTTAAATATCCCAAAGTGCATATCAACCATAAACATTTCCAGCTCAATTTTATATGAAAACCCAATACTCTGATGCTTAAAGACCTCTGAAGACCAAATGTATGTGTCACAAAGACAGGCCAGGCTGAATTACACTATAGCAGTTCATATCCTGTTACCTTGCAGTTCCTGCTTTTGTTCAGAGTAATTACTTGATAAAATAATAGCAGGTCAGTTTTCATGCCCTGCAAGACCCCACAAATCAAGTGACTGTACATCTTGCTAACCGGCAATGGAGTTTACTGTTAATCAAGTAAGTGGTGCGATTAACAAAAATGATTACAATAAAGTGCAAAGATGACATGAGGGAAAAAGGAGAGACTAAGTATTGTCTTACTTTTTTAACTCAAGTGTTAGAGACTCACTCATGATGCTGAGAGCCATTTATGATGCAAATAGGTATTCACACACCCATTCTAACTTCATTTTCCATCAATACTTGAGCACATGATTTGGAAACTTGCTTTTCAAAAACATTGTAGCAGAGTTACTTGAATGATTACAGAAAACCAACACAAAAAGAACACAGCCAAAGCAAAGCCGTTACAAAAATTCAAGCAAATATATTTAAATAGTATTTGCCATGCTCTGAATGTAAATATAAAGCATTAAAATAGTTACAATCTGCCTAAAAATAGCTGTTTCCAAAATATATTGATGGCTTGACTTAAGGTATTTTTCACGTTAACTCTAGACTATCCTTGTTATGCTGAATTTAAAGTTAGACCTTCAATAAAGTTTAAAGGGTTTTTTGGTTTTTTTTTGTAATGGGCTAGGAAATACTAACTTAAATCTCTAGAATTCAGAGATAAGAGAACAGTAAAAATAATCAAATGTTCCATTTAATGGTGCCTTTTTGCCAAATACCAGCAATGTGTGTCAGAATCTTGATGCAAGACATACCACTGATTATGTAAAAGTAACAGGGTGGCTTGCCCCTTAAGAGTTCAGACCAACCACACCTGACTACTGGGTAAGTCAGATCTGGGAGAGATCAGGGTGATTGCTGTAAGAAGAGCAGCAGAAGGCTGAAATCAAAGGGGGAAGCCTAGGAAATTGCAGGGACTATGAAGAGTTCAGGAAAGGTCTTGAGACCAAGGGAGCTCTGACAGAGAGGACCCCAGGGAGCCAGATGCTGCTGTGCAGAAACCTGGAGGAAGTTTGATCATAGAAGTTTGGGAGCCAATAAACAAACTTGGAAGGAATATATTTTTACTGATAAACATCATTGTCACCTCACTCACAAACAGATGAAAAATATTTCAATCAATAATAAGTGAAATGTACAGAGAGGCAAAGTAAGAGAAATGCTGCTTGAGAACTTATTAGAGTTTGATTTAAGGATATGCACTCTGTCTAGTTTGACTTGTGACTGACAATTTATGTTTTAACAACTACAAGGCTTTAACTCAGTGTTTATGGTCATTAAATAACTATTGCTTGACCTTCCCCTAATTTCTCCACTGAAAATTTAAATTGATAAAAATTGAAGAAAAAAAAGCTTAAAAATAAGCATAGATATTTTCCATCCAAATTATAAAACAATAAAAATCAAATTCTGCCATACCTACCTACAGGCTAGTGTTAGAAGGCTAAGAACCATCCTAGGAAGAGCTGGGTGCTGAACTGTGAGAACAGACTATGACAGAAAATCTCCGGTGATGAAAGAAGACAGTAGAGCTCAGTATGAACTGTTGTGTGGTGATGAACCTTATTTTGCAACCAGGACGGTTGTTAAGAACTGTTTTTTGTTATTAAACCAGTCTGGGCAGGGAGTGGTGTTATCCATGCAGTTCTTACAGGGCCTGAATGAATGAGCTAAAAAGGGCAGGGTGCCCACAAAATGACCCCGCCACGAAGGGATGTTCAATAAGCAGCCATGCTGCTACAGCAAACATTTACTTTTTAGTATTAATAGGTCCCATTCTAGGCATATCAAAATATGAATAAACTTTGCTATATACACACCATTCCCTACATAAGGGACTACAGTACTTCAAACACCTGTCAATTCCTTTTGCATGCCAACATTTCAGAGTGTATTTCTAAGTATAAAACCACAGCAGCATCTCCAAAACAAAAATCTTTGCTAGTTACGCTATTAAAACCAAATCTAGAGATCCTATCAAAGTTTTTGGTTGGGGATATTACCACAGATTTGAGCAGATCTAAATCTAAATCCTTCCATCTCACAAGCATTTCTAGTTAAGAAAATCTAATCTTTCAGACTACCATGAACCAGGCAATGTTATACACCACGTTTTCTCCTCAAGCAATGTACATAGATAGCTATCAATATCTCATGTACCAGTTGTGTAATCCTATTTGAATCTATAGAAGCCTGTATTATTTCCCCAATTCTTCTCCACAGCTTTGGCATTAGGCAAATGGAATTGAGTTAGAAGTGCTGTGACAGCTTGAACACATTTTGTGCTTGGTTTGGTGCATTTATCCATCCACTGTATCACTGTTTGTTTTTAACTGCCATTTGATAGCAAAGTACCCTGTGATAAGTGCTTGCCAATAACTCAATGACCCATACCTTTTCATTACAAGCAGACTGATATTTTGCTATCAGGCATTGAAAGACTCTATTAATGCTTGTAATATGTTCACTAAAGCTGTGCACTCTTAACCCTGAAAAGGAGCGTAATGCCTAACTAGTCATACACAAATAATGTCCAAATATCAATGGTTATGTCTACACTTGTAAATTTAAGTCGACTTTAACTAAGTCGACTTAAAATTGACTTAGTTAAGTCGACTTAGCATG
>ML685808.1:2616956-2699970 GCA_007922175.1 Pelusios castaneus
CTCATGATTTTATCATCATCAGTCTCACAATATCTGATGGTGTTCTTAAAGCCAGGTAAGGCCAAATCATAAATTTCATTCAACAAACAAAACAAAACAAAACGTTTCTAGCTTTATGATTGCAGAGGAAAAACTTGAAAATGTGAAGTGAGTATAATATAAAGGCTCAGAAACTAGAAGACACATAAAAAGAATTAAACTAAATATTTTGGTTTTGCTTTTAAAATCTCATCATTTTTAAAAGGCCTGACTCAAATTTTGAAACATGGGGATTGTAACATTGTATATCTAACATAGTCTGATTTATTTAAAAAAATATTCTGTCCTGTTATAATCTCTTGAGATTTCTAACCAGAACAGCTGTTTAGGGAGTAATGACTGAGGTCAAGAGCATTTCTTAAGATGCACTTGCTAATAGCCTAAGGCAAAGCTAGAGGGCTGATAACCCTATTCACGCATTATTTCTCTAGAAAATGCCATGGCCAGGAATAATTTATGTGATCAGATCATAGGTGGTCTTAGCTATGAGGCAGCCTGGGCATTTGCCCAGGGACCTACACTGGGAGGGGGCTCCACCTGCAGGGGCAGGGTGGATACTGAAAGCTGGGCTGGGCCGAGTTAGCCTGTAAATCGCCTGGCTGTCCGCCCAGCACACACTTACATGGGCCAGGGTGGGAGCAGCTGGCCAGGAAGCAGCTCTGGGCCACTGAGGTGGGGGCCAAGGAAGGAGTAAGTGGGTTGTGGAGACATGCGGGGCAGGAAGCCAGCAGTGAGGCCAGAGGATAGGAGGGGAGGGCAGGCCTGGGTGGGCAGGGAGGGGGGAGCCAGTGCAGAGACCCAGGGGAGGCAGGGGGCCAGCAGCAAGGTGGTGGTGGTGGTGGGGAACTGACAGTGAGGCTGGGGAGAAAAGGGGGGAGCCGGGAAAGAGGGACAGGCCTGATGAGAGGCAGCAGCACGGCCTGTGGGGTGGAGGTGGGGACCCAGGTGAAGTGAGAGGGCAACCATCCTAGACTTTTGCCCAGGGCCCCAGATTCACTAAGATCACCCCTGGATCAGATTTTGTGGTAGCAGAAGTAGTTGAAAATCAACTTTCAAATTATCTTTATTTATGCATTGGTTACATAAGTGTTTATTTATTTGGATTTAAACACACTAACAAAATTGCCTATCCTGGGAGCTAACTTGCCATCAATTAACAGAATGCAATTCTAAAACCATTACAAAATGAAAACAGCAGCATTTCACTGATAATGTATCCTAATACAGACATGAAACCCTAATTTTGATGCCTGGAGTAATATTACTATTTTGTGTTTGGAGGTACACCCTTCAAGAGGTTCTCTCTCTCGCTTCCGTGCTAAATTTCACAAACTAGAAGACAATTTACCCAAATGTCAAATTATATCCACTATCTAATTTATTATGATATATAGACAGGGAAGAAAAAAATGAGTCTATGGAATTTGAGAAAAAGAATGGGCCTTCAAAGGAAAACACTATTGATACAAAATGGAACCATGACCGCTATGTCCCTCCCTCCTCCCTGATAATATAATCTTCTCAGCTCCACACTGCAGCCATAGGGTGACACACTGGCAGAGATTTTTAACTGATTGCTATTAAGAAAGGATACATAACAGTTAGGAATCTGAATTTATACTCACTGGATTCAGTACATATGTGCTTTAGGAAAAGCCCAGTAGTTTTTCGTCAGGTCTGTTCCTCTAGGAAAACTGCTACTTTAAATGTTAGCTTTTAGCAGTTTTAAAAATTAAAAAAGGCATAGAACTAGATGTTGCTCAGATTGCATTTACCAGAGGAAAAAACCCAGGGTATTTCATAATTGCCATAATTGTTTTTGATGTTGAGTAAACCAAGAGATTAAAAATGGGATACAAAAGTGTTGTACTGCAATACAAAAAGCCCCCACAAATGCTCTCTGGGAACATATCTTTGTTTACATTTTGGCCAATCAAGTTAGAAGCAGGGCCAACTTATGTTCTGCCTTGAAAACCATCATTTTAGATTTAATTGGATTTACTGCAGTATACATGGCTAAATAGCTTGAGCTGGAAATGTATGATTCAAAACAGAACTTTACCAAAGAGGTGGGGGGCTGGGACCAGGGTACTGGGACCAGGTCCTCTAGAAAGCTTTTTACACCCCAATTCTGAAATTTGTTCTGCACAGGCGCAAGTCCCACTGAAGTCAGTATGGTTCTATATAAATGCAGGAATCAACCTGTGCAACGTAACTGGTAGATAGAGGCCTATGTCACCATGTAGTAGATTTCCTAGCAATTTGATATGCTTTGCTTTTGCTTGAAGAAACTTCTTGCTCTGCCTTTCTGAGTATTGCATGAATTTGATTGGCTGCTGCTGAGGTTGTTGCTTTACCTTCTGCTGTGATGTTCCAATGTAGCAATTGATCAGGCATTTCTTTCCATTAGCAAACTAAAATCATATGCAGTATTGTGGATCAGGGGTGGATTAAGACTGTACCAGAAACACACAAATATCAAAACCCTCAAAAATGAAGATCCTTTCTCTCAGCTACCCAACATCTCTGGTTGATGAATGATATGTTATTGGAGAGTAAACTTCCTCCTACAGATCCCAAGTATAAGATTTGTATTATTTGCTCTCCCTCTCAGCTGAGAGAGAGCAGATTTCCTGTGCTGGAAGATGAGCTCTATTTCTCATCTGTACGCTGAGCCTAATTTTAAACCGGACTTCTGATTCATCTATGACTCAGTGGTGAAAGCTGGTCTTAAAATTGGTATAAGTGAGAAGGTAACGTAATGTGCATCAACTTGACATATAGTGGGTCAGCAGACTGACTGTAATTTACAGTCATTAGGGACAAAGATCACCTTATGCACCACACTATTTATTCCACCCTGTAGGTTCTCAAAAGTTTGATCCAAAATGTTGATTCTATTTCTCGCTTATGATTAAGAAGAAAATACTATACACATGATTCTGACTTCACCTAAAAGTAGTGTATATCAGTGGTTTTCAAACTTTTTTTCTTGGAACCCAGTTGAAAAAAACAAACAAACATCCATGCTCGTGATCAAGAATTAGTCTTTAAAAGTGCCACAAGACTCTTTGTTTATCTTTGAGCAATGCATTCCAGTCTTTCGGTGATGGCAGCAGAGGGAGCCGCGACCCAGTACCTGAGGTTTGCGACCCAGTACTGGATCCCAGCCCACAGTCTGAAAACCACTGGTGTATATCACGAGGAACTCTGCTGATGTCAGTGGAATTATGTCAGCACAAAATAGTATGGGACAAATTAGGCACTAGATAAGATGAAAGTAGATGAAAATGTAGAAAGATATGTATAGTTTTATTACATGCATGTGCGAATTTTATGTACATGACCAAATTGATACCCTTATGATGTGAATTTCATGATAATCCCACTGAAGTTAATGGGACTATTTGTCAACAAAGATACTGTACAATATGAATAAAGGTACTAAATCTGTTCCCTAGAAATCAAGTGCAGTAGTCATGCTGGTAGAGGAGGAAACATTAGTGCAAGAGTTAGGTGAGACCTGGAGGTAAAGGTTGGCTGCTTGCCTCTGGATAAACTGAGGGCAAAGGACAGTTCCTTTGCCTATGGAAAGTACTGTCAGGGCTATCTTGCACAAAATATTTTGTCTGCCAGCCTCCAGAAGCACCCAGCTGTCCTTCCTTGCCAGATTCATGTCATCAGGTCAAGGAAAGCTGTCACTCTGAGGCAGAGACAGAAAAAATAATAGTTTTATTTTTTTAAACATTTTTATTAGGGCCAGGTGGGCAAATATTTTTACTTTCTACAAATGTGTCTCCAAAAGGCAACTCAGCAAGCCAGCTATAAACAGCAGGGTGCAACCAACCAGATGCAATGAAAACAATCATCTAAGAAATGCATAGTTATTGGCTTTTTTTTTAAAAAAAAGTCACCTTTGGCATTCTGCCCTATAAAAGATAATCTTCTGTGACCTGTCTTCCTTGAATGGCACAAGACGGTAACTATGCACAGAAGGGTGATCATGCAACAATATAAAATAAAATCAACCATGAAAAGGAGCAGTAAGGTCAGGGAATAAAGTTAGCTGGTAAATGTATTTATTTTACAAGAAATACTTCAGGACTAAATGGCAGAGAGGAACTAAGATGCCTTCTCACCAAACTATCTTGGGCACTTCCCTAATTCAACTAAATACTAATGTGGCTTATGTGAGAACTGCCCACAATCATGATCCCTGAATTCTAATTGTTCCCTTCTTGAAGCAACTTGTTGGAAAGATGGTGGAGAGCAAGTGTATTTATTCCTCCCCACACGTTACCTGACCATTACCACGGCTGGCCAGACAGACTGGATCTGAATGGAAGAAAGGGGTGGTAGTAGAGACTGAGGGGAAGCAGGAGGAAGTATTCTGTAGCAAATTAGTCTCCCCTGCGTCCAACTGATAAGCTGTCAGACTCCAATGTAGATGAAGAAGCAGCTTTCCCCTGTTGGAAAGTAAGACTAAATTTAAAGTAAAGAGGAGCCAAGAAAAAGACAACTAAAAACGAAATGCACTGTACAAAATGCAGGTTGCTATAAACTCCAAGTAATCTTGCTTCTTCCATCAACAGTTGGGAAGTTGGATCTTGCTACCCAATCAAGATAAACAGAAATGAGTTTTGCTATGGCAATTGATCACAATAGAATTAATCCATGAGTTAAAATCTTGTGATAGTCACTTGCCACTACTCACCAGCAAAGGGGGCAGTAAAGAAAAATCGCCTATGATATAATATGCTGAGTGTTCATTTAATACACACCCAAATGGCATTAATCTAAGAAAGTGACACAGACTGAATTATGTGAATGTTTTCTCGGCCACAGTCATTTCCTGTCACTGAAAAACCTGCTATTCAATAATATGTGGCTTCTTATTTCCACTATATTTCCTTTTCTTGGCATGCTGTTCCAAGTCCATACAAGGCTGTCAATTTCAACATCCTGATGTTCTGTAACAAGAGAAAGGACATACAGACTCAGGAACAACCAACCAATCCTAGGTTCTTACTGTGTTAGAGTTTCCAAAAAATCAAACATAATGATAGGTCAGAACCGAATCAGGTGATATTGCTGTTGTCTATTATTCTTTTGAAAGAATGCATGAAGAGGTCAAGATTTTGGGGGAAGAAATACTCATTTTCATCCTCAGCTGAGGAAGTTTGATTTTCAGGAAATGTCCAGTGTTGCAGTCACAATGAGTAAATTTGAATGCTTATGTGAAAACTGATCCTCATCCTAATTAATTTTGATATTCAGAACTTTGAAACTCAATACTAGTCGCATTTTCAAAAATAAATCCAACAAATTCTAATTTAAATGCAAAACCTTTGGGTGTCAAATTTATTTAATTTCACTGCAAATATTTCACATCCCTAATTGTAAATAAGAGTTTGAAAATTCTTCAGCTGAAATTATGTCCTGATATTTGTATTACAATACACCTAATGCACTCTTGTATTACAATGCACCTAATGCATCTAATGCACCCACTGTACGTTTAACAACAAATTGTCTGGTGATCCACAAATTACCTATCAATTATTACCGCACCTAATGTGATCTCCCACTTTCCCTCCTTTGTTTCAGCCATTAACTTGAGAACAGTTCCTTATATCTCATTGAAAGGGAACCATATTGGCACACAGTGTTTCCCATTTAAAGGATAGCATTTATGATCAGTCGCCTCACAATGGTATCTGATATCATAGTTATTTCTACACAGTACTAGACTCCTATGACTTCTGTTCCACCTGCTGCCCTGACTGGTGACAAACTCACCTACCTTCCAATTCTTCAATGCAGTATTCTCATCCTACGCCACTTCAATTTTCACATTAATGAACCTGTTTCCACTGCTTTTCATTAACCTTCTCTTTCAACCTCCAGCTTTGGACTGTCTTTCATGCTCACAGCCTTGTTGATCTAGTGCCTTGACCCTCCAAATATTTATGCTCATGAAGAATAACATTCATGGGAATAACTCTGTAGGCTTTTAATCCCATGAGAAGAGTTACTTATGTGCATAAAATTTTCAGAATTATTGTTTAAAACCATGCCCTTTCTTTCTGATGTCTCAGATCCTTTGTTCTGACCATGACTTCAAAATAGCTCACTCCTTCCATCATCTCATGATCTCCAGTCTTTTATAGCTCTGTGAATACTTTACAGTAATTTGCAAATAGCTTAGAAACATATTCTCCTCCACTTATGACAATCCAAATGCAGAGAATAATTTCCTTACATGCCTTTGTTATTCAATTTGATAACTGTTTACATTTTTGTTTTAAATGCCAAGCGACTAATCTGTTTTCTGCAAACCTATGAAACTCAATATTCATAATTCCAGGTATATTAATGAGAAAGATTTTTACAGTCCCTGCCTGGAGGAACTTGCACACAGCAATCGAAAAGTCAGTTTCCACTAACACTTGCACGTAAGCCTTTGACATTAGCTTTCTGTCAACATTAGTGCCAATGAAACTCAATGATTTGAATGTTTATGGACAGAAAACAACTGGGAGTGATCTCTGTAGAATATAACTTATTTTGAAGTTTAAATGCAGTTTTGCAAAGTCAGTCAGCTTTACTGCAGCATTAACCGTCAATTTCTTGGCTTCATGTAACCCACTGCTGCTTTTGTTCCCGCTGTCATTTTTAATTTAAATTCTTTGCTCTACATTTTTGCTCTTGTGTTAAAGTGTGCTGTTTGCCCCACTAATCAGACTGATTCCTTAATGTCCCTATTCTTGGCGGTGCACCTTCACTCATGCTGTCCCACATGCTAGGAATGTCATCTCACGTTCCATGTGCCCATCCTAGTGATACTTTAAAACACATTTTCCCATCAAACATCTCACCTTCTTTTCATAATCAGTCCCCCCATATACTCCCAGTCCCGAGTGATTCTCCTGAGTCCTGCCTTATATTTGTTCTGGTATTTGGACAGCAAGCTCTTTGGAGCAATGTGAGTGGCATATCCTGAAGCTGATTCTACAACTTGTTGATGACATAACTCTACTGACCAATATATATATATATATATATATAAAAACTCATCTGTGTAAGAGTTGCAGGATCAGCCTTTTAAAAATGCCCATGTAAATGTACATCTCTGTAAAGTCTTTGTTATTAACAATAAGAATATGTATGCAATGTGTTTTATAACTACATTCAATTTTTTACACTTACAGTGGAGAGACTGAATGAATAAAATATTAATTTTTGGTACTAGAGAAACTAGGAAGGATAGAATATTATCCAAGTGGGAAGAATTAAATAGTGTCTTGACACCTGAAATCTGCTGTTAGTAAAAACAGCATCATATGTTGGAAGCTGAGCAGAGTGGATTATCTCTGTTTGACAAGGTGGTTGACAGTAATAACTGCACTAACATCCCAAAACATCCTTGATCTCATCACTTCACCTCTTTGATTCTGAGTTGACTGTACCTGGGAAATTAAATACTGCTCTCGTCACTGATGCTGTCTAATGTGACGGAAATGTGCTGCACTAACTCTGAAAGCTGAATCCAGTAATGCTTCTCCGCTTTAGAAGGAACTAGTAGGGGAGTTCTCAATGAGAGCAAATCAGAATCAGACAACTGAAATATTCAGACACATTGGAACCAGTCATCTCAATCACATAAAGAGAGATTCATGCATTATTCATTAAATAAAATCTGGGAATTTTTCCAGAGAACATGCCATAGACTAGTGATAGGATTTATCAACTGTTTTAAATCAGCATGTTTTATCTACCACAACAACAATTTATTTACTGATGATATTTATACATTGTAGCTTTTCTGAGCCTAATTAATTCTTTTCATCAAGGTCCTTTGTATTGACAAAACTAAGTCACAAAGAAATTAAAAAGTTCCTATTTTGAATATCTGCAGAATAATTCAGATTGTAGGGGCACAGTTATGGCTCTGTTCGTATTAATTTTCTGGAGACTCTTCCTGCATGTTTTAAATCTCTTTCACCTAAAATGTGGCAAAATGGGCTTTTTTAGAGTAAAAACAATTAATTTTCCTTTTCAAAGAAAGAAAGTGTTAATCACTTGAGCTACATTTTAGCTAGAGCAGCCAGTTCTTTTGCTTCACTTTATGCAGCGGGACAAACCCCATTCTTATCAGCGGAATGGCTCATAATACTTAAAGTCAGTGATTTTTTTGTTTGGAGAAAAAAAAAAAGGTACCAGTACTTGTATCTTGATAATAAATTAGAAAAATGCCTCTCCCACCCCTCTTCTTCCTGTGCCACCCCTCTTCCAGTGGCACACTCCTTTCCCCTGCTGCCCCCACCCCCACAGCTGGGCAGAGGAGCCAGCAAGGAACAGGACCCTTGTGCTCCTTTTCCCTGCTGACCCCATCCTCCCAGATGCACAGTGGGGCCGGAAAAAAAGGTGCTGGTACTTTGTACTGCTGCGTACCATCACAAAAAAAGCACTGCTTAAAGTTATGCATAATCTTGAATCTTTCCAGGAATGGGGCTTTATTTTGCAATTTTCAGGTTTTTTTATTGCAATTTCCAAGGGTTTTATGCATACACTAATTTATATGAACTTCAGCGTAGAAATTCCAACACATAGTACAGGGAATTACAGAATGAAATAATTAAGATTTAATATTTTCATATCCTAGGAAAGAGGCATTTCACTATGCTCAATGTTTTCATACAAGAATACTCGGGTTTCTCACCTTTAGCGATGCAAAAAAGTTTTCCAAGTATAAACCAAATGTAATGAGACATAGCACTTCCTAAGTTAGGCAGCTGTGCCAACGTCAGAGTGTGGAAATGGATCAGCATTAGTCATTGGGACAAATGACACCAGTTTTGCCAGCCTTAGCTGTTCAAAATACATGAGATTATCTTAAAAATGAGGTTAACAAAAATATGGGGCTCTTTATTTGCCTTTTGGTTTTTGAGTCTTTCGAGTTCAAGTTTTCCCTCCGCAAACATAAAGGCTAGAAACTTCTTTTTAAAATGAACAGTAACATTCTCTTGTGATCACTTGACTGCTTTGAGGAAAGTACCAGATTCAAAATAAATTGGTGAGAGTAGGGAACAATCCTTTACGGAACAACAAACCTGCTGCTGTTTGGGAAAGCTGGAATCAACTCTTACTGAAGTAATACGAACAAGGAGTCTGGTGGCACTTTTAAAGATTAACAAATTTATTTATCACATGAGCTTTCATGGGAGAAAATCTTATGAAGTGGGATTTTCTCCCACAAAAGCTCATGTGATAAATAAAGTTTTTAATTTTTAAAAGTGCCACTGCCACTAGATTCCTTGTTTGTTTTTCTGAACTAGACTGACACGGCTACCCCTTTGGAATTGGTCTACATGAAGAAACATGGTGACTGCTAGAAAGGAAAAGCAATAGAAACTTACATCCCATGCTCTAGAGGCTCTGGAGTTGGAGGGCATAAACAGAAACTAATAGAAAACATAACCCTCCACAAAAGTAGATGCAGCCTCATAAGAACATAAGGCCGTACTGGCTTAGACCAGAGGTCCATCCAGCCCAGTATCTGTCTACCGACAGTGGCCAGTGCCAGGTACCCCAGAGGGAGTGAACCTAACAGGCAATGATCAAGTGATCACTCTCCTGCCATCCGTCTCCATCCTCTGATAAACAGAGGCTAGGGACACCATTCTTAACCCCTTTCTGGCTAATAGCCATTTATGGACTTAGCCACCATGAACTTATCCAATTCCCTTTTAAATATTGTTATAGTCCCAGCCTTCACAACCTCCTCAGGTAAGGCGTTCCACAAGTTGACTGTGCGTTGTATGAAGAAGAACTTCCTTTTATTTGTTTTGAACCTGCTACCTATCAGTTTCATTTGGTGACCCCTGGTTCTTGTATTATGGGAGTAAGTAAACAACTTTTCCTTGTCCACATCAGTCATAATTTTATATACTTCTATCATGTCCCCCCTCAGTCTCCTCTTTTCCAAGCTGAAGAGGCCTAGCCTTTTTAATCGTTCCTCATACGAGACACTCTCCAAACCCCTAATCATTTTAGTTGCCCTTTTCTGAACCTTTTCTAGTGCTAGAATATCTTTTTTGAGATGAGGAGACCACATCTGTACACAGTATTCGAGATGTGGGTGTACCATGGATTTATATAAGGGCAATAATACATTTGCAGTCTTATTTTCTATCCCCTTTTTAATGATTCCTAACATCCTGTTTGCTTTTTTGACCGCCTCCGCACACTGTATGGACATCTTCAGAGAACTATCCACAATGACTCCAAGATCTTTTTCTTGACTCGTTGTAGCCAAATTAGCCCCCATCATATTATAGGTATAGTTGGGGTTATTTTTTCCAATGTGCATTACTTTACACTTATCCACATTAAATTTCATTTGCCATTTGGATGCCCAATCACTTAGTTTTGTGAGATCTTTTTGAAGTTCTTCACAATCTGCTTTGGTCTTGACTATCTTGAGTAGTTTAGTATCATCTGCAAACTTAGCCACCTCACTGTTTACCCCTTTCTCCAGATCATTTATGAATAAATTGAATAGGACTGGTTTCAACTAATTTGCCCGGTACCGATGTTAGACTTACCGGTCTGTAATTGCCGGGATCCCCTCTAGGGCCCTTTTTAAATAATGGTGTTACATTAGCTAACTTCCAGTCTTTGGGTACTGAAGCCATTTTAAGCCTCAATACCCTGAAGAGAATCCCAGGAGCTAGAGGTCGGGTATCACACAAGTGAATAATTCCTCTGGATTTTAGGTATCTAGTAATACTTCCCGGGCATTTTGTCTAATGTAATGGAAGTGTGAGGGATAGTTCAAACTGAATAGGAAGATTATTTGGATAAATTGGACCAAATTCCTCTAACATTTTACATCTACATAATTAAACACAAAATGGCAGCTGCTGCTATACCTGTCAAGGGTTCCTCAGCCTATAAAGATGCAGTACACAATTAAAATATTTCCTTTCAGTTATGTACGCTAAGCTGCATACACTGCATTTAAGTCATAAATAGTCAGGCTAGAAATACATTAGCCTCGTTGGTAAGAGAGGGCTTCCTAATGAATCAACAGCAAAGAAGGGATTTTGCTTTATTAAGGAATATGTAAAGTGTGACTGGAAGCATATTTTAAAAGGTAAGTTTCTTGTGATGTAAGGATTACTCCTGACACCATCCTTCTCTCTAGGATGGCATGTTGTTAAAAGACTAAAATATTGATATGTAAGGACAGATAACTGCTGTTTTTTAAAGTGTGGGAGGGAATGTAAGGAGCGTTACCATCTCCATAATGAAAGGAGACTGATCAGGGCAGAAGCAAGCACAAAAACTGTGAAAGTTGAGACCTGCAACTAGTACTATATTTCCCAAAGGGGTTGGATACAAAGCGATGGGCAGCCTATCCCAGACCACGAGGTTTTGGCCAAGCTAAAAGAGCTTAGCAGCAAATGGAATCAGGTAGAACCTCCAAGACTCCCTCAAAGACCCCAGAAAAAATTTCACCTAAGTCAGCCAGAACACCTATAGATACACCCCTCTGTGCTGCTCCTCCAAACAATCATCCTCAAAATGGGCAGTGGTTTTGAAAACAGACTGTAGCCCAAGACATCCAGAAACTCTGTTATATAAATGAAAATCCAACCAAATGAAGCCAGGAGAAAGGAATGTGTGCTGCAAGAAATAACAGTTGCTTATCCGACTCTGTAAGATACATCTGATGCCTCAATTTTCCTTTACTTCAGTGCCCCAGTTTTGCCTCACACTGAGACAGTAGGCAATTGGAGGCGATTCATTAGTAATTTGGAGTTTAGGGTTTCAATCAGGTTATTAAGAGTCTTTTCTTTACAGGATAAATAAGAGTCTACATTAACTACATTAAAAGCAAAGCCCCACTATCCAGCTTCTTCCTGGATCATAGCCTCCTCAGTACCTGTCAATCCTCATTTCTCTCTGTGTATAACTCCTTTGCATTCCTCAGGACTCAATACTTGTCCAAATCCCTCTCCTCAATTTCAGAACAGAATGGTGGGTGGGGGAAGGCTGGACCTAGCTCTATTCTGAATTCCAGCTGGGCAAGCAGTCTGCCTTCAAGTTCCAAATTGCCCTGTCTCCTGTTTCTCAGAGCCACTTCCTATGATGCCTTGCTTAGAAGCTACCTCCTCGGCTTTTTTCCACACTGACCATCTTCCCTGATCTACCACTGGAAGACACCCAAGCACTCTGAATCTTTTTTTTTTTCTTCTCTCTCTCTCTCTCTCTCTCTCTCTCTCTCTCTCTCTCTCTCTCTCTCCTGAGTTACAGGCAGTTCTTCAATTACCTGGCCCCAGCAGGTATTGTTTGTTTC
Organism: Pelusios castaneus; assembly: GCA_007922175.1. Classification (NCBI taxonomy): domain Eukaryota; kingdom Metazoa; phylum Chordata; order Testudines; family Pelomedusidae; genus Pelusios; species Pelusios castaneus. Next base: position 2,629,360 of record ML685808.1, read on the forward strand.
CAGCCTGCAGACACATGATCTTCTGAAGATAACCATGTTCCAGTCTTTTAGGGACAGAAGTTAGAACAGGGACACCATGCAGAGTGACAGCAGGTTGAAAACACAACTCAAGTTCGAGAGTAATTAGCCAAGGATGATAAAAAGAACCAGACATTCTTTAAGAATATAAGAAGCACTGAGTGGGAAACAGAATCCAAGAGACCAGTGGACACCTGAGTAGAGCCTTGCATGGATACAAATATGTGGATCCGCACCTGATCTGCATCTACAAGAAATGGTCCGTAGCCGCAAATGCGAATATAATGCGGATATCCACAGATTCGCAGGACTGTAGCCCTGCACAGATACAAATATGTTGATCTGTATCCGATCTGCATCTGCAGGGAACTTCCTGTAGCTGTCTGCATTGTATCCGCAGATGCGGATATAATGCAGTTATTTGCAAAGTTGCAGGGCTCTACACCCGAGAGTACAAAAAATAAGTAAAGACATGCAAAGAAGCAAAATATTACTTTATGTCTATCTTCACCATAGATGCTGGGGAAATACTGTACCAACCCCGCCTGGATCTTCAGTTTTACAGATAATACTTAGAGGCTTGACTTGCCAAATGGAACACGCTGAAACAAGCTGCTACATAAAAGAGCCAAAAGTCACTAGAGATAGATTGTATATTTTTATGGGGTTGGATACTTTTTTTTAAGTGCCTAAAAATTCAATAATGAAGTAGTCTCTAACAAAAATATAAATTATTCAAATCAGCCATTCTACTAAAGGACTGAAAATTTTATGCCTATCTTTAAAAAAGACTCCTGGGCTGATCAGTGAATCATACATTAGAAATGGGTGAATTGGTTGAAATCATAAAATAGTATGCTCTTCTAGGTGTTTTATATAACAGGGACAAACCAGCACAGCTTCTCTAAAGATTTTCAGAAAAATATGATTCTCCAATACAATAGAAATCTTCCAAACAGTGAATAAAAGAAAACTAGAAGATCTCACTGTCAAAAGCTTTTTGAAAGGCCACAGTCCCTCAAAAAAAGCTGTTAAGGAACTAAAATAGTCATAAGTAAGAGGTAAAGTACTGTTAGAGATTAGAAACTGACTAAGACAGAGAGTAGGAATAAATGGTCAATTTTCAATATGATACAAAATGGAGGTTTTTTGAGGACTGAAAGTGAAGTGACAAAATTTGAAGGTGACACAAAACTGTCAACAAATCTGTGTCAGTCAAAATTAAGGATGATTGAGGAATTCCAGGAGGTACCTAAAATATATATATTCAACTGGGCAGCATGATGCCAGGTGAAATTCACTGTTCACAAAAGTAAATACAGTAATTTGAATTACTCATACATATTGCTGGGTTCTAAATTAACTGTAACCATTCAGAAAAAGGACCCGGGTAGTTCACTAGAAACATCTGCTCAGTCTATAGCAGTGATCCAAAAAAGCAAACAAAATCTTGGAATAAATAAGAGATGGGATAGAAAATTCTGGGAGAAAACCAAGATATAAATTGCTGGCACAACTTGAATGTCTCAGTTCTACTCAGCCCGTCTAAAAAAGATAGCAAAACTATAAGGGGTTCAAAGATGGGCAACTAGAATAAGTATGGAAAGATTTCCATATCAGAGATTGGCCAACCTGGGACTATTTAATTTAGAGCAATGATGAATGATATGGCTAGAGATACTTAAAACAATAAATGCCATGAGGGATATTAATAGAATACTCCTATTCTCCCTCTCATAATATAACAAAAAGGGAACATCAAATTAAACAAAGACAATTAATTGAAAACTGAAAAAAGGGATTTTCATGGCACACGACTAAGTTTTGGAACTCTGACAGAAAATATAAAACTATTAATAACTAAGTAAAGTTCAGAAAGATTAGACATTCACTTGGATAAGTTACATAAATAGAATATAAATATTCATGAATTGGTGCATAAAACAACCTCTAGCTGCTTGGGTTTAGGAAGAAATTTTCCCTATAATCAGGTTATTCCGAAATTGCCCCCCTTATGGGCATTTCTTATATCTTTCTCTGAAGCATCCAGAGCCGGATTATAGCGGGGGCATTAGGGGCTGAAGACCCAGGCCCCAGCCAAAAAGAGAGCACCATGCTCCAGCCCCTAAACCCCCTTCCAGCTTCCCTCACCCCGCTCAGCGCTAGCAGGGCTGGAGTGCTAAGAGCGCTCCTGTCCTGCTGGTGCTTGAGGGGGGAAGGAAACCAGAGTCTGGGTTCTGCACTCTTGCCCTGCCCCTGGGTTGGCTGGTCCACCCTTGGGGGCAGAGTGGAGTGGGCCAGTGCTTGTTCGCTCCATCTGGGATGGGACCCAAGCGACAGGCCTCCATGCTGGGAGTTATTCCTTATTGACTGATATAAGTGAGATCAAAATCAGTCAGTCTGGCTATGTCTACACTTGAAAAGTTAGGTCGAGTTTATGAAGTCAACTTAATAAGGTCGACTTTAAGTCGACTTAAAGTGGACCTTATTAAGTCGACTTAACAAAAGTCGACAACTTTTCAAGTGTAGATGTGGTCCCTTTTTGGCTTTATTAAGTCGACAATGTTTTAAGTCGACTTAAAAAGGTCCGACTAGGTACTACTCCACGTCTCCACTGGCTTAAGTTGACTCAATAAAGTCGACTTAAGCGCTAGTTCAAATTAAAATGAGGTGTTATTAATTCGAACTAACTTTTCCTTAATTCAATTTAAGGAGCAGCTTAAGTCGAATTAAGGAAAGCCAGTGTAGATGTGGAGTAAATGAAGTCGATTTAAGCCTCCTCTGTGATTTTCTCTGTATTTTCTTGATACATTTGATCTGGCCCTAGAAGCATCTGTTAGTACTAGTTAAGATACTAGACTACATGGCCACAAATCTAATCCTGAACTACATTCCTACTTTTCCTATTTTTCTAAATATGGAAAAATTTTGAAAACAGACATGTATCACTTTGGATGCAGAGCAGAAACCAATCCATTTTGGCAAAAGTTATCATTCTAATAGGAGCTGTAGCCACATCATTAAGAATAATTTTAGTAGCTAAAGGCTTATGTAATGACTAGTGTTTTATTTTCAAACTTTGCATTAGAACATTCACTACTGATTATCCTAGCACAGTGAAAGTGGGACAGAATCAATGCATTGTAGACTGTCTCTGCCATTGTGTGATAAACACAGTCTAACAAGTTTGAAAAAAAATCCATTTTGATGCTGCTTCCCCAATTAGACCAGTTAAATGTTCTTTGGCTTAGTTTTACACCAACTATATTGTTAAGATAACATTTTAAATGAGGAAATCTACAATACCATCAACATTAATTTCTAGTGGCTTTTTATCACGTCCCTGACTCTAAGCATATAAAACTAATTGTTTTGTTGAGATTCAGTGTAACTTGTTTACTCTTTAACTACTCAGTAATTTTTGGAAATTCTTCTCATTCATTCTGAGCAGCAGCAGCTGACTCGTGTATATATGAAAAAGTCATGTCATTAACACGCTGTAAGAAAACCTGTTCATGTGTATGCCCATTATGGAACTTAGAGGCATAAGATAAATAACGTAGTGGAGTGATAATTAGGTTCCTGCGTTAACCTCATTTCATGCCTGTTTTCAGAAAAAGATGATACATTTTTTTTCTGCATCCTCTTTTCAGAAAAGTGATCCCAGCTAATCAATTGCACTCTTTGATGGACCCAGATCAATCAGGCTTCTGCAGGCTACACTGTAATTTCCTGAGCCAACAGAAACTGCTCTACAAACCTGTCCACAGTCTCTATACTGCTTATACTTGATTAGTAAAGTCTTATAAAACGGTAAATGAAAAATATACAGATTAAAACTCATTGTCTAAACCAAAGATATAATTTCATCGTTTTTAAAGACCATCTTTCCATACCAATAATTACAATAAAACATCAAATATTGTCTCTCTTGCTAGACTTTAATCCCTTGAATGCACACTTGGGGCTCTATTTTGCAAAAACTGAACATGAGCAACAACTATTTGTTTTTTAATTTGCTCTGACCTCTGCACCACTTTTTCTTACTCCCTTACCCTGGCTTCACAAATTGCATTGGCTACATTAGGTCTCTAAAGTGCCATTTAGGCATAACCCTTATGGTGGAGCAGTGAAAAGCCCACACTGCCTCAGTGGCAGCTTAAAAAAATGCCTTCCAGATCAGCTGGATACAGAGGGTGCATCCACACTTGTAAATTAAATTGACTTAAGCCTGCTTAAGTCAACTTAATTTACTCTGCATCCACACTGGAGTTTCTTTAAGTCGATTAAAGCTGTTGCTTAAGTCGACTTAAGGAAAAGTAAAGTCGACTTTGTAAAACCTAGTTTTACATTGACTTTACTGCTTAAGTCGACTTCTTAAGTCAACTTCAGCAGTGTGGATGCCCTAAGTCGACTTGGTCGACTTAGGGCAGGGGGGACAAGGGACCATCACATGGCTCCCTGGCAGAAGGGAGCCACTGTGGCTCCCTTGTCCTGGGGAGCCCCTGCTCCCTTCTCCCCAGACCTGCAGCTTCCCTGCCAGGGGAGCCGTGGTCCTGGGGAGAAGGGCTCCAGCGGGAGGGGATCCCTCGCTGGAACTCTGGCTGGAGAGCTGGGGAGGCGGGCGGCTCATCCCGGCAGAGGCAGCCGGCACACGGCTTGCTCTGCAGGGCCGAGGAGGGACGGGGGGCTCTCCCAGCTCCCTTCTTGCCGGGACTGCTCGGTCCCGGCTAGGAGGGAGCGTGGGGCTCCCTTCTCCCCGAGACCCGCACTCCAGCTGCCAAGCAGCCAGCACCTGGAGCGCAGGTCTCCCGCTCTCCCTCCTGGCCAGGACCACAGGGTCTCAGCTAGGAGGGAGTGTGGGGCTCCCTTCTCCCTGAGACCCAAGCAGTCCGGCTAGGAGGGTTCCCTTCTGCCCGGGACCTGAGAAGTCCCGAGCAGAAGGGAACCGAGTGGTCCGGGGCAGAAGGGAGCTCCACACTCCCTTCTCCCCCAGACCACTCCGGGTCTTGCTGCCTGGGGAGAGCCAGCTCTGTGTGGGGCTGGCTCTCCCCAGGACAAGCCCTCCTAGCCTGGGGAGCCGCGGCTCCAAAGGATCCTCGCCTCCCCTTGGACCTAACTAGTCAACTTAGAGAGTCTAGTGTAGACTCTCTAAGTCGACTTAGAATGGCTCACCTTAAGTCGACTTAGGAGTCCTGTGTGGACTCTCTAAGTCGACTTAAGAAGGTTGACTTAAAGTCGACTTATAAAAGTCGACTTAGTAAAGTCAACCTAAATTCCCCAGTGTAGACATAGCCAGAGACTGCAGCCCCTCTTAACATCCCTTTGTGGTGCCGTGTGTCTGGTGGAGACTGTGAAATTACAACCCACCATTTGCCTCCTTTTGCCAGCCACCAAATGGATACTCATGAGGAAGCTATCCCTGTGCACTCGTGGACCCAGGGACTGCAATTTTGTCTGGCCCTTATGTTGTACATACAAAGGAAGAGGGAAAGCTCCTTATGTCCTCTGTTGCCCATGTGCTGTGCAGCTGAGGTATAGCAGTTTCCTTACGTCACTGGCCAAACCTCTCCTTTTCACACAGTGACACCTACTTCAGTTCAGCATATAATGTGCCTCTGAGTTACACATATTTCAGTCTAATGAGATTGTATTTCTACATCATACTAGGTTGGGTTACCAACTTAAATTAATATTACAAAATGTAATCAAGCATTAAAGATGTAGCTAATAGACCCTGTCACACAGAAACAAGGACAAACCAATGAACTGGAATATCTGGAAATTCTAACATGTCTCCTAACTCTGAGGGTTACTAAGACATAATCAAAAGAAGAACAAACTTGATATAGTCAGCTAAAATCTTTCTTAACAAAGGCAATCCTCTGAATGAGAAATTATTAAATCCGTGCAAGCAGTCATTCACATCTTTTCAATTTATTCCTTTAGTTTCTCCAAATTAGCCAATCTTCCCATCAAGCTTTAGTATTTCACTCACAGTAAACACAGTTTATACGGAACAAATGTTGTGCCTTTTGCACTAGCTCTCATGTGCCATACACTCACAAGCTTACAGTTTGGAGCATTAAATAAAGTGCTATTAAAACTCAGTACCCAAGAAAGAACACATTGGAAATACTGATGCCCACAGTAATTAGGCCACTATGCTGGCCAGGTGTGGAGTGAGAACATGCGACACCCATTCCAAGGTGTAGCTGACAAGCAATGAGTCTTCAAAAGGAATTCTGGAGTCAAAATTCCAGGTGGGGACCCCAGGGCAGCTGGGGGTTGTGAATGGCACATCCTGCCACTGTAAGATGCCAGAGATACAATCTAGCCCTGCTCTTCTTTGAAAGATGCAGATTTAATATTTAAAATGGGCTGGATCAATTTCACGACAAAAGATTGCTCAAATGTATCAAGAAAATACAGAGAAAAATCACAGACTGACTGATACTGACTGATATAAGTGAGATCAAAAAGGAATACGTCTACTGAAATCAATGGCATTATACTGGTGTAAATGAGATCAGAATTAGATTCAAAGTATTCTTAATCACTGATTTAAGACTAATGTGTTCACATAAGGAACTGTTTGAATAACTGTCCATAGCAACTGGTGGCTAGTTTGGCTATTTGTATTGCATTAACATGCATGAACTCCAGGCTCTGATTACCTTTACTTTCAAAATTTCAATTTTTTTTTAAACAATACTTCAAAAGAATGACACTCAATTAAAAGACTACAAGAAGAAATCCTCATGGAGGACTAGACTGTGTGTCTATAGAAATCCAAGGGATTTTTTTCCATTGACTGTATTAGAAGGATTGGATCCCCAAACAGTCGTTTTATATTAACATGATATAACAATGCTATCTGACAACAATACAAGAAAAAAGGTTTCAGGACAATATGAAGAAAAGCTGAAGCTCATGAAACAACGTTATCATGCATTAAAAATTTAAGTTGAGCCCTGGCAGTTATTCCGCTGTTGTGCAAAACATGGTAACATGCATCATAAAGCAAAGCATTGTGATTGGTAGGAATAAAAGGATTTCTTAGACTGGCATCAAGACGGATCTTGTACATTAAGCCATTCTTCAATATACTGCGTGCTATAATATGATCACCATCATTTCTTTCTTCGTGTAGCATTTTTTTAAAAAGGAATATCAGGATCATATCATATGAAGACAAAATTCTGAAGTCCAATATTGGAAAGTTATTTCAATAATTTAGGAACAACTGGATATTTAAAGCCTGCTCACACTATGAATGTGCCTCTGATATCAATGAAACAAGCTGGATCTTTGATTCTAGAACTCCTAATCCTGCTGGTTAAAATGTGTCTGCTTCTTTCAAAGCAGAAATGATATCAAAGTCTATTAGGTACTTTGTACCCATGTATCTTTTTTAGGTCAGTTTAGGAATCTGTATTGGTCTGAATCCCTAAAGCACATTACAGGGGAGAAAAAAAATCCCCAAAACACTTATTTGGGAGCTGTTGATTGCCTGCTCTTTTCTCACACAACATACTCATTACTAAGAAATTTCACCCTTGTAGGGATGACATTCTCCAGAAACTAGTCTGTCACTCTCTGAGGGAGAAATCAGGTCAAATCAGTAATGCAGACATAGAAGTAGTCTGAGCTGGATCTTTAATTAATGGGTGGTTAATAGAACTGGCTTTGGTTTATCTCCAGTTCCTTAGTTTATGGAAATGTGTCTTGATGTGAGAATAAAATTAGCAGTGTTTGGAAGCATTTGGGTACCAGTGATCATACTGATTGGCCATGACATGCATGTGTGGCAACATTACCAATCCTCAGAGATCTTAAATGCACCACAATGGTTTCCACTTTAGTCATCATTTAGCAAGCAAGCAAGATATTCAAGGTGCAGGAATACCCCACCCCCCCTTCTGTTATGGTTGTTTTGGTACTGAGTAGTTATTTCATATGGAAGGGCTATGCAGTCTGGGTATCGACTGTTTTCAAAATATACAGTTAACGACAGAAGTCGGCGGTCTTATCAGCCTTGCATAGTTGATGTCTTACATAACATCCAGATGAGTAATTATTAAGCCCTTTTGCATGGATATAAGTTCCCAACAGTTTTTACTCAGCCAATCAGTTAATACGGGCCCTAAATTCAATTAGATGCCCCTAATTTGCTATATTTTGCATTGTTTAAAAATAGTCTGCAAGTGCAGTATTTATCTTTCAGCTTACGAACTTGTGTTTCTGTTATTCATATAGTTGTACTGCTGATTAAACATACTGCTAATGTTTCAGTTGACATATTTCCCTGGGTTGTGGAGGTGTTTTTTGTGGTGATGGTTTGTGAATATTTATGAGCAGATCTACGTGCATAACATTTAAAGATTTTTTTAAAATAATGATGCAAGCTTGACAATGTTATGACAAATGTGAAAGGCAAAAGTAGATAGGACAAAAACATTTACCTTTGGAATGCCAAACTTTGATAAATATGAAAATCAGATGCGGTGATGGTGGGGGGGGGGGCCCCGGGGGCACGAAGGGGGGGTCAGAAGAAACAGAGGAGATGTAGAGGGTAATGACAGGATAACAAAAACACACTTAAACCAAAGCTTCTGTTTTCCAATTAGCAAAAAGTATGACACACAAAAACAACCTGCTGTATGTGACTTGATAAAGATTGATGAGGACACGCACAGAGTGATTAAGGCAAATGTATCGTGCCTTATTAAAATAGAAAAAACAGCAGAAATGCATTATGAAAATGCATTAAATGAGTATATTAAGGCAAAATTAATTTTAGAATACAGACAATGATAAAAAAAAGTCATTTTAATGACTAAAATACCAAGAGAGACCAGGATAAACAATAATCAATAATGGATTCTTTAAGTACTGAGTAGTATGGCAAACATACCACAAAACTATTTAACGTCACCGAGATTGTCAGGCTGATACTGTCCACAGTATATATGCTTTCTCTCTCACACTTGCTCTTTTTTCCCCTGAACGTTCACAAATGGAAGGTCATATTTCAGAGTTTTCTGCAGAGAAACAAGAAATGTTAAAATAGAGGCATCTATAATCATACCAAAGAATGTAGTTAGGCAACTACTGTATTGTGATTAATAGTTGGGAAAGACTAAGTCTAGAAAAATATATTCCAAAACTCTTGAAAGAAGTCCCAGCAGAGGTGTCAGGAGTGAATGGACTATAGACATTGAACTACTGCCCCTCCTTGCTCTTTGAAGCAGCTTGAGATACTTAAGAAGCAGAAGAATGGTGAAAGCTTGCACTGTCACCATCTGCGTTGTACCTGACACAGGTCCTAAATCTCCTGGGATGTCAGAATGGAACCACACAGCTCACACAAAACACTGAATTTACATACAGATATCCTTTGAGGATACTTGCTGCCTAGGGAGGGTTGTTGAAACTGATACATTCTGTTGCTGATGGCAGAGGCAGGTAAAGATTCTCAATAAATAAGGCAGGAAGGGTTGTAGGATATAGGCCTTGAAATTTAATACCCGAACTCAAGCTATGTCTGTAATGATGGCAGCAGATTCGCTGCCGTCAGTGCGCTCTTCCGTGTTCAATTGAGTGGTCTGTTAAGACGTGCTCAATTGAACACGGAACTGAAGCTCCAGTCCCATAACTGGAGTAGAGCTACGCCGACCGGACGCCATTTCCAGTCGGCTTAGATCAGTGTGTAAGGGGTAGTTAGAAAGTCATCGGGAGATACGCAAGGTATTTTACATATTTTGCGTATGTCCTGTCTACTGCTGCCAAAAAGCGTGGCAAGTATAGGGTCTAGTGTCTGTTCCCTTAGTAGTTCATCCACTAGTGTTCATTACATCAATATAATAAGCAAAATTGGGGTTAATAAATAGACAAATCAAGACTGTGCACGCTGGTTGCTGGCATCAAGGATAGTGTGGTACATTAATTAAGTTCACATATTGTATTAACTTTGCAATGCCAACAAAAGTCTATGTAGTGGTTCATAACAGGAGCAAACAGTGAAACATACATCACATACAAAAGTTCTACAAACAGGCTAAGGTCATAAAGGCAGTTAAGAAACCTCAAGAATTCTAGATTTTAGTCCTCTGTCTCTCCTGCTAACAGCTTATGTTTTCTATAGCAAAAGGATCTGGGTATGGCTAATGGTAGAAAAAAATATATTGGTGATCTTTGTAGGTCAGCTGCAGTTTGACTGTATAGAAAGCCACCATTAGATAGTATAGTTTCTGCTTTCATTATTGGAACCCTCCCTTTCTGTCCTACTTAGTTACAGAGCCTTGAAAAGTGGCTCCTTTTACCACTAGTGATATAGTGAAGAGTGTCATTCTTTAGTGCTGAAAAAATAACTGTTCCTGTACTCCCCATTCATTCTATTCCATGGGATTTCACAGCAGGATTCTTTAGTAGCAGTTTTTTTAAACTATGTATAATGAATTCTTTTGCAGGTGCAATTCAAATATTTCAGAAATTATAATTTGTCCATAAAAGCCAAATGGAGTCAAAACCTCCTCCACCAGTACTTTGTACTATTGTGCACAGTTTGGGCTTTACAGATGATTCAGATATCTTTAAAAGAGTATATAAGCTTTTGAGTAGATCTTTCTAGTTATGTTAATTTTTTTTTGATCAAATAGTGTTAGGTTCTTGGAACTGTGCTATGGTTTTCTATTGACACTAGCTGTCCTCTAACCATCATCCTCCATCTATCTAAATTTGTAATTTTATCAGACACCTTACCTCTTTGCTCCATTATCCACAAATGTGTAAGGAAGCCCACAGATGACCTGTTTGGGAAGTAGGCAATGCAAGCCAGTTTGAAAGAGAACTCTCCCAGCTAAAATTCTATACATAAACCTAGGGGTCAGAGTGAGGTCCAGAGCCTCCAGCAGCAGAAGAGCTCTGGTGAGGAAACTTTTCAGATGGAAAACTTCTCTTTCTCTCCTGCTCCTCCTCCCAAAGGAGGTCAGGGAGCCTCCAGAAGCATTTAAACTGAGCTAGAGATTCCTTTATTAAAAAGCCCTGCTCCAAACAAAGCTTTTAATAACCAGACAAAGAAAAGACAGACTCCATGAAGTGCACAAGGAAACTCACTACCACCATCCAATTATCCCAAGGAGTTATTTTATCAGAGTGATGAAAGTCTGGACAGAACCCTGCTTCTTTAAATCCTCCCATATGCAGAATAGTGTTGAATAAGTGAGGCAAAACAAGAGGAAATAATTTATTCAGCTCTACATCATAAACATATAGTAATCAAGAACTAAATATCGGTTTACTATATACACACATATATTCTAAACTAACTGGTTTCACCAGGGACAGGAATTGTCAAAATACGAGTGAAATTATTCTCTCAATATTTCCAACACAAAAACAGGAACTATCATAAATCTCACAAGAGAGTCTGTTCCCATGGGATTTGCCAGCACAATTTATTCAAAGTGCTTCAGTTTGAACTTTTCAAAACCAAACCAGCTCTTTTCAAGGTTTTTTCACTGTTAGTATTAATTATTTTTAAATGATGTAATATATAGCCTGCAGAAATTAGACATGAACCTGACCATAACAGATTTCAACATTTTTAAGTTTATAAATTTTCAGCAAAAGTTATTAAACTTTTGAATCTGGGTCTGAATTTTTTGACTGGTCCCTACCTCTGGAATAAGTGAACCCGACACTATGCTGGCTAGGAACTTCATAATTCAGGGACACCTTTGTAGGTCATAAAGAGTTTTTCTCTGTCACATGGGAGGTTTTTCATCTTTAGTTACTGGTCTTACATCATTCCTGACAATTGTAACTAGGAAGCTCTGCACATAATGATGGCTATGTCATTATTCTTGCTACTTTGTTTGCTACATCAAGGGATGATTATAATGCCATTTGGATTGCAAGTTGTTCCTCAGCAAGTAGTGCACTATAATTTGCTACTCAGAACTGTAAGGTTGCAGACAAGTAGAGCTTTCATCAGAATAAGTCACTCTTTCAATGCTTGTCCTGTGGAGTGGATCTATACTCAGCCTGTTTGCCACATTGGTTTGTGGCTTCAACTATCAAGAGATTGGGCAAGAGAGTGAGAAAAAAGGAAGTCCATGCCCATGGCTGGTACATAGTACTTCCTATCTGCTCTCTTATATGTCGAAAGGGCAGCAGCTGGGTATTTGCAACATGACCTCTGCTGACTCCATTAGTGCATCATTTAGGGCTAGCATAGCTTTGGAGGTAGAGGAGGTCTGGAGAATTTGTAGGTGTTTCTGTTCATTTTCTGATACCTCTTCCAGAGAGATTGCCTGAATCTGTGCTACCCTTTTAAATAGTTCTTGGAATTCTTTGAAATCATTGGCCATGGTGGAGGATGGGAGCATTATGGCCTCATCTGGTGACAATGATAAGTTATAAGTGATTGTCCTCATGCCCTGGTCTGTGCTCTCTTCCCTCTCATCCCCCATTTCCTTATAGTTTTCAGTGGTCTCCAGGATGGGGGATGGAGATGACCATATTATTTCATCACTAAGCAGGCTTGATGGTCGGCTATACTGTGTCCTGTATGCTGCTCATTGGTCACAGGATGGCCATTGCATGGCAAAGGGCATTGGTGGATATACTGTACCATGGATGTACCTCTTGGCTGCATTGAGTTCTTTATTTCATACATCCCAATGTTGATTTGTTTTTATGGATGATGATGAGTGGTATGAAGAGACAGCACCCTGTTCTTGATCATCCTCGTTGCTAAAGAATGGCAGAACAATGGGCTAGTGTGGATGTTCTGGTGCCGTATACTCCAGGGAGCCTCTAGTACCAAATAGTGCAAGTGTGGCACACAGGATACCATGCCTTCATAGTGTAATAGTTATGTAATCATGGCCCATGCCAGTGTCTTGCACCCTGGTTTATTCAATGTGGGTGGTGCCATATCTATCAGTGCCAAGGAAATTCTCAAAATTGACAGTGGGGATATAGCCACTGGGGAGAGCCTCATTGCTGTTTTCGCTGACATTGTCAGTCCATAGAGAAGGAGTTGGATTTGTGTTGACTCCTTTTCCTTTCAATGGGTCTTGGCAGTGGTCCCAGTGGGGACAGTGCCAGAAGTGCCCAGTGCCTCAAATGTGCTCACCCAAGAAGAGGTTGGCACCAAAGGCAATGACGTTGAAGGAGATCAGCTCTTTTTAGACGGCTCTTTCTGCAGTGAAGTCATGGCTCTTTTCCTCATAGACTCATAGGCTATGTCTACACTTGTTCAAATAAGTCAACTAAGTTGACTTTGTTAAGACGACTTAGCATGTCTACACTGTAAATTTAGGTCAACTTAAAGTTGACCTTGCCAAATCAACTTAGAGCATCCACACTGGAGGCGTAAATTGACTTGTAGGGGCTAGGTGGACCTGGGAGTGGTGCATGGTGGGAAGGGGGGCACTCAAAAGGTTCCCACCTTCCCCGGGCACCCCTCCAAAAGTGCCAGGGAGCTCAGCATCTTCCCCATTGTACCAGGGTACATTGGGGTGGAGCAGGACAGGAACAGGGGCACGGTACAGGAACAGGGTGGGCAGGGCTGTGTCCTGCCCTGTAGGTGGGCATGCCAGGTGTGCCAGGCACCCTAGGAGGGAGGTCAGTGGGGGAGCCCTGGGGACCCTTTAGGTTGACTTAGGGCTAATCCACGTCTACACTGGCTTAAGTCGACTTAATAAAGTCGACAACTAGTAAGTTAACATAAAACTAGGTCTTAATAAGTCGACTTAAAATTTCCTTAAGTTGACTTAAGCAGCAGCTTAAGTCGACTTAAGGAAACTGTAGTGTAGATGCAGAGTAAATTAAGTTGACTTAAGCCTGCTTAAATCGACTTAATTTACAAGTGTAGACGCACCCACAGACTTTAAGGTCAGAAGGGAACAGTACGATGAGCATTGTCTTTAGGAGAAGGTAATGTTCTCAGGGATTCTCCTGTAGAGGGAGTCTGTTGTCCTGGGTTGGAGGCCAGTCAAGGGGATTTCTCCATCAAGATAAGTTTCAGGCAGAGGTTTCTACTCTCTCTAGCACTGGCCTTCAGATTAGTGTAGTGTGTGTATTTTTGAGGGATGTGTGACTCCCTGAGTCAGCAAACACAAAGGGAATAACCATCTGAGACAGGGATACCATCTCAGCAGGGAGACATCTTTTAAAGCCTAGAGAACCAGACTTTATGGACTGCGTTCCCACTCAGCAGAAAAGGAAATATATAAGTAACTAACAAAAATAAAATTTTGAGTAAACTACTGCTAACTGTACTATTAATTCTATTTTAATTGTTTCCTCTACCTATGTCAAATATTGGGACACCATTACAGAGCTCCATCATACAATGGGGATGATTGAGAAAGAAGTGAAAGGGTCAGATTACACATATGAAAGATATGAGGCACAAACAGTGCTGTGTCACAACCATCGAGCATGCACAACCCAGGAGGACATTGCTGCCAAATTTTTCCAATCAATGGTGCTGGGATGCACCAGTACTTGAAGTGGAGCACCCAGTGGAACATCACTCAAAGAAGAAGCATCATGTACAACTGTGTACTATCTTCTTGGTCTTTCTATCACGCCTACCACTGTACTATCTGAGTATTTAAATAGATACAAGATTTGCTGAATATTAAAAAGGGAAGGCAAAGAAAACATTGCTACAAAAGTGGGAAAAATTAATTTCTGAGGACAAATATGACTGCAATTTAATCTATGCAACCTAGGTTAAATCAGTGTAGTCGTGTAAGAATTTGGTTCCTAATTTTTAATGATTAGCCATCACTAATTGTATGTTCACTCCTCTTATACACAGAATGGGGCAGATGGAATATCAGGGAGGACTCAGGCTGGTAGTCCTCTTTCAGGCAAAAAAGTATTAACTTCAAAATGTATCAGAGGTCAAGAAACAGATAAATTTAAGACTCCACAACTTAAAGGTAATGAAGATATATGATGTATATTCACTTCATTTTATTTGAATAAGGACTAGAGAATCAAATTGTGAGTGGGGAAATAATAGAATAACTCAGCATTTGTCAGACATGTTAGCAAAACATCATTTTCTTCTAACTCAACAATGCATGCAGTTTTAATCAAAGTGAAAGAGAAAACAGACAAACCCAGTCCAGCTGTGGTTTGACTTCCAGCATTTTCTTTTACCTTTTTATTATGTTTATTGAATGACTTTTCCTTTTGTAAAACTGAGCGAGAATAACTTGATGGTGGTAGTGTATTTTACTCACATGAAAATGTCAAGCCAAGTAAGGAAGCAATAAAAAAACACAGCAGAAATACTGAGAGAATTTATAGTATAATATTAGTGGGCATCATGTTTTTCTGATGCTCAGTGCTGTCTATAAAACATAGACCCATATTAATGAAAGGTATAAGGAGGAGACATTTTTCATTTATACACTTTTAACCTATCAAAAATCTACAGTTTATGTCCTTTACCTACGTTCAAAACACAACAAATATTTCTAGTGATAATGTCTATATTAGTAATAAACTAACAAGTGTGGTTATTTACCCCAATTGATATTTATGAGTTATAAAGTGCAGGAAAATATTTGGTCTAAGGCATCAACCACACACACCTCCCTTCATGTGAAATTTAATCTGACATGATCTGGGCCTTTGTTTCAAACTAGAGTTTTGTTCAGTTACAGTGACAGTACAAGGATTCCTTCACACATCAGTGTTATTTACCAATATCCTCAAAGTATAGTGCTGATCCATGCTAAATATTTCCATTGGTGTCAATGTCAAAATTAATTCTTACTGTAATGGGGCCAGGATCTGGCCCACAGTGGTGCTTTGGTGGAAATGTAAAACCAGTATCTTAGTGTTTCCTTGAATAAAACACTTTGGTCTAAGGGTCTGATCTATAATGAATTCTGTGTGGGCACACACCGGCCTATAGGTGGCAAGTGGATAGGGCTAAAATGGGGGGCTCAGCCTCCTAAATCTATTTCTGCAAGGTGAAGTCCTTTCTCTGCTGGCATGGTGGAAGGGCAGCTGGACAAATTTGAGTGGTTTTGTGAAGTGGATGTGAGTTCCTGGGCTCCCCTATCATATGCCAGACCTCATCTAGGGATCAGAGCAAAGGCAGAGACTGGGAGAAGCAGGATTCCATGCCCTCTTTCCCTGCACTTCAAGCACTGTGCATGATTCTCAGACTGGATGGGCCTCCGAGTGCTACTTAGGTGGCCCACATAGATCCACCTGCACAGAATATTCACATCCTTCCCCTGTACAGAATATTTTCACCAGCATGGATCCCCATGTGGGAGCTTATTTGAGGATCAGGAATCACCAGCCAAAGCAGGTACTGCTCTTGGATTAGCATCCACTAAGAAGCAAAGATGAGAACCACAAACCAACTGAAAATTAGTTCTAGATATTAAAGAAATAGATCTTTCTTCACTTTTTTTTCATCTACTGGATTCTCCAGGTAAAGAAAGCACTGAACAACAATGAAATATTTTATATTTTCTTCAAAGCTCTTCACCCATTCTTATTTCCTCTGTGAATTAAAGTAAAGGGGGTTTTTTGGTGTGGATTTTGTCTGTTCTTCCTGTACCTTTGGGTTTTGCTATATGTTAACAAAATATAGCTTAAAAATCACATTATAATATAAACCATGAATGAGAAACTTTGGAAAACAGGAAAATACAAGGTGAAATGAGTTATCCTGATCCAACTTAGATTCTGCTTTGGAACCAATAGGGCAGAACTATGAAAAAATATTCACATTAAAGAGTCCCCTTATCTGGAGCCTTGACTTCAAAGCTTTATGCTCACACATCTCAGCCTTTCCTTGCCAAACAGAGGAAAGCCTCCCACTCCCCTGTTCAGGGCCTAGCTCCCACTTAGTCTCCCTTTCCCTCACTTTCTTCCCTAGCTGATGAAATAATGGCTGAGGTGGAATTTAAAGTGGATTTTCAAATATGAACTACTCCAGAGTTGGTGTTTAGCTTGGTCCAAAACTTCTCAGCAGCACTGGCACCTGATAGGAGAAAGAGAACTGTCCAAGTTATGGAAGTCCTTATTTTCCTCCTATTTTTTCCTCACAGGCACATCTCTCCCCATGCAAGTTCCATGTTACCTCCAGAGAAGAAAAGAGGGAGCAACTGCTACCTTCAATTCCCCCATATACTAAGTGAAAGGAAGACCTTGCCATTCGTTTCCCACACCCAAACCAGTAACTGGGGTGAAGAGACTGGCCTTATTTATTCCCTCTCTGCCCCGAGCACTTTATAATGGGATGTGTTTCAGATGTGAAATATGGGCAAAGCCAAGCAGCAACAATTAAAATGTTTGTGCACCTGTGCAAGTAACAAAATGGAGGAACTATAACTATTGGTGTAGGAAGTGAAACCAAATATTATAGGGATAACAGAAACCTGGTGGAACAGTAGTCATTACTGGAGTACAAGGATTGAAAAGTATGTGCTGTTCAAGAAAGACAGAAATAAAGGCAAAGGTGATGGAGAAGCACAGTATATTAATAATGAGGTAGACTGGAAAGAAGTTAGAAATGATGGAAGGAATAACATGTTTTGGCTGCTTGGGCCAAAATCACTTTAAGGAAGAAAATTATTAGTGGTTTCCTGGGCTTGTGCTTGGAGTATAATACAGACCCTCCTAGGATATGGATACATACCACTTTAATGGTTTTCATGAAATAGATACTACTGGGAATTGTATGGTTAAGGGAGACTAACTTCTGAGCTATAGAGAGGAGGACATGGGTTACTATTAATAGTAGGACTCAGATTTTCCTGGATGTGATAGCTGACAAATTTCTTCACCAAACAGTTGCTGAACCAAAAAGAGATGTCATTTTAGATTTGGTATTCGTGATGGTAAGGACCTTATAGAAAACCTGGTTGTAGGAGACAAACTTGATTTGGGTGATCGTGAACTAATTCACTTTAAAATAAATGGAAAGTGAAACAAACAAACAAACAAAAAATCTGAAACTAAGGTCCTTGATTTCAAAAGAGCTACTTTCAAAAAATTAAGGTAATTAGCAAAATGGACTGGACTGGAGAGCTCAGAATGTTGCGGTGGCTTGGAATTACTTTAAGTCATAGTTGAAGAAACTATCTGAAGACTGCAACTGAAAAAAAAAAATCATAGGGAAAGATTGCAGATCAACCTGAATGAGCATCTCAAACAGATGATTAAGGGAAAGCAGAAAGTCTATAAGGAATGGAAGATAAGATGTATCAGCAAAGAAAGCTACCACTGGGAGGTCAGAAAATGTAGGGATAATGTGAGAACTGCCAAAAGCCAAGCAGAGTTGGACCTTGAAAAGAGAATTAAAATGAAAAGTAAAAGGTTCTATAGCCAGCTAAATAAAAAGAAACAAGGGAAGAAGCAGTGGGACCACTAACCATTAAAGATTTCTAGGCATGGCCCAACAAATACATTGCTTCTTTTTTGAATAAGGCCAAAAAAGAGCTTAGAGATAATAGCAGGATAGCTAATGGAAATGAGGATCTGGAGATAGAAATCACCACAAGAAAGGTAGAAGTCAAACTCAAATATCTTTATGAGACTAAATCAGGGGCCCAGATAAGCTCCATACAGGAGTATTAAAGAAATCAGCATATGAAATTGGAAGCCTAATAGCAAGGATTTTTAATGAATGTGTAAACTCAGGGGTCGTATCCTCTAACTGGAAAATTGTTAATATATTTTCTATTTTTAAGAAAGGAAAAAAAATGATCTGGGCATAGACCATAGGCCTTTAGTTTGATGTCAATCGTATGCAAGGTTTTAAAAAAAAAAAATTGAAAAATAAAGTAGTTAAGGAAATAGAGGTGACCAGTAATTGTGATAAAATACTCCTTTGTTTTACAAAAGGTCGATCATGCCAGACCAATCTGATCTCCTTCTTTGAGAAGATAACTGATTTTTTAGACAATGGAAATGCAGCAAATCTAATTACCTGGATTTCAGTAAGGTATTTGGTACTGTGCAAATTATTAGTTCAGTTGGAGAAGATGGAGATTAATATGAAAATTGAAAGGTGAATAAGGAACTGGTTAAAGCGGAGACTACAAGGGGTCATGTTGAAAGGTGAAATGTCAGACTGGAGGGCAGTTACTAGTGGAGCTCCTCAGGGACTGGTCTTCAGGTCAATCTTATTTAACATTTTTATAACTGATCTTGGCACAAAAAGTGAGAGTGCGCTAATAAAATTTGTGGATGACACAAAGTTGGGAGGTATTGCCAATATGAAGGAGGACCAGAATATCATACCAGGAAATGAGGATGAACTTGAAAACTGCAGTACTAGAAATAGAATGAAATTTAATAGTACAAAGTGCAAGGTCGTGCATTCAGGGACTGATGATAAGATTTTTTTCTATCAGCTGGAAGGGACATAGGAGAAAGACGTGGGTGTATTGGTTGATCACAGGATGTCTATGAGCCACCAATGTGATGCAGCTACGAAAAAGGCTAATGCAGTTATAACTCATATGCCTTAAGCAGGCTCTCTCTTTAAGAGACCTTTTGAGGGTGGATTACTGTTGCTGGGCAGATTAGCTGCCCACCACTAGAAACTTCTGGAAGCAGAGAGTGGTAGCATTTGAGCATGCTCTACAGGATTCCCTGCTGTTGTGGTCAGATCACATGAGAGCAGCAGACTGTGCAGACAGCAGGCAGGAGCTGCGGTGAGAAGAGCCCATGTGGTCAGTGTTCATGAGAGAAACTGAGCCAGGAGTGAACAGTTTTCTTCCTCCTATGGAGTCTTCTGCAGCAGAGTTTATGCACATTCATATGGGATTGAATGTTAGTTAACCAGTAAGCTGACCGGATGGTGCTGGTTCCAGAAAAGAAAGAAAAGCCTGCATGGTATTCTATTGAAGATTTCTGCAACGAGAGAAGAAGAGGATAGCTACCTCTTCCTACTCAAGACTTTGGACTTGAACAAAGACTGTAGCTGAGAGCTGAGTGAACTCCACCTAGACTTCGGGACTCTTGGGTATATTTCTCACGGGGTTTCTGTGGGCTCTGTTCTGTTTAATTTCATTTTGTTTTCTTAGGATAAGATTTATTTTGTTAGTGGTTAATAAAGTTCATTGTTATGTTTGTTCTTAGTAGTATTTTAATGTGAGATGGTAACTCTAAGCAATTTTTGCTGAGTCCCTTACAGACTGGATCCTGGGTCTCCAGATGCTTTCTCCATAGGGGTTGGTGTTTATTTCTGCAAGACACTGGATTAGGGCAATTAAACGAATTTTAGCCCACCCGAAGGTTACACAGTCCTAGGACGCATCAGATAAGGAATTTCCAGTAGTGACAGAAAATGTTGATACCATTATACAAGGTACTAGTGAGACTTCAGTTGAATATTGTGTGCAATTCTGGTCTCTCATGTTAAAGAAAGATGAATTCAAACTGGAGCATATACAGAGAAGGGCTAGTAGGATGGTCCAAGGAATGAAAAACTTACCTTCTGAGATGAGACTCAGAGAACTTAGTTTGTTTAGCCTAACAAAAAGAATACTGAAGAGAAATAAATTGCTCCCTATATATACATCAGAGGGATAAATACCTGTGAGGGGAGGAGTTATTTGAGTTAAGTGCCAGTGTGGACACAAGAACAAATGGATATAAAAATGGTCATCAACAAATTTAAGCTTATACTTAGACAAAGGTTTCTAACCATCAGTGGAGTGAAGTTCTGGAACAACCTTCCAAGGGCTGCTGTGGAGGCAAAAACCTAACGGTCTTCAAGATTTAGCTTGATAAGTTTATGGAGGGGATGGAATGATGACACCACCTGCAGTTACATGTAGTCAATCTGCGACTACTAGCAGTAAATATGTCCAATGGCTGGTGAGGGGACACTAGATGGAGAGGGCTTTGAGTTACTACAGAGAATTCTCTCTTAGATATCTGGCTGCTGGGTCTTGCCCACATGTTGGCTCTAACTGATCACCATATTTGGATTCGGGAAGGAATTTTCCTCAGCCAGAGGTTATGGTTCTATTACAGGAATGGGTGGGTGAGGTTCTGTGGACTGCAATGTGCAGGTCTGATGGTTCCCTCTGATTTAAACTCTATGGGATGGTGTGGAAAGAAGGATTAAAAGCTTAATAAATTTTGCCTATACCCTTCCACAGACCGCATGCAAACATTTAGGTTGGAACCAGGCTTATAGGAGAACATTAACTCCTTTTAGAAACATTTAGCCTCTTTCCCGTTTCATTCCCACTCACACAAGATGATGCCATATCACATGATAATATCAAACTCGTGACTACATAACATCTGGAATTGCCACACTTCCACTTCCTATCCTGCTCTATATTAAACACTGATCATACACACATCGTAAGATGAAAAGAACATTCTCTTCTCTAGTCCTTCAGTTACACTGACCCTGAAGTCTTCGAATCATTTGCAAAAACACCAATAATACATTACAGTATCAGGTAAGGATGGTCTCTATTTAATAGGAACTGCTGAGGTAAAAGTGCAGATTCTGATACAAAGCCATTAAACTGAGAAACCAAGACTTCTCCTAGGGAAGAGGATAGTGTTCTTTATTAAAACTTGTCCTTCTTTGTGGTTTTGTCTTAGGGCAAGTCTACACTACAGCTTGTGTTGATCTTAAACTTTAAAAAGACACTGCCCTAAGCAATGCAAGTTACAAAGACCTAAGTGGTGTCCACACCAGTGCTATATCCAGCAGGAGACACACTACCATTGGTGTACAGCATCTTCACCAGATGCACTGCAACATATCTTCTTCCTTCTCCAGCCTCTTTCCAGAGACTTATTCCCTCTGATCACAAACCATTTTAGCAAGCAGTTTTATCTGATCTCTTTTTTGGGGTTAAATAGCCTGTCTATGTAACTTGCACAATGTGTGTCTCAGCCTCCTGTGAAATTAGGACCATTCTTTTTACCTCTTCCAAATCCATTTATTGGTTCTACGAGGTTTAATTGTTTATCTTTAACAAGGAATCCTAATGAATCTTCTCTATTAGATCCCTTAAGTTTGTAACCTGAAAAATTGGAACACATAGCAAATGCACTTACTTATTTCCTCAATGAGTATGGAATTAGTAATGTATTTCAACCTTCACACTCAGGCATGATCTACACTGAGGGCTTAGGTTGATCTAAAACTGCTTTCTGTGACCTACAGCTTGCATACACACTCACGCAGCTGGAAGGTCGAATTAAGCGGTGTTAGAAGTTGACCTTGTAAATCCATCCCTCCAAGAGGCGTAGAGTTAAGGGCAAATTTAGTAATTTGCCCTAACCCAGTGTAGATACTGGCCTCTTGCTGAGGGCTCAGCAGTCCCACATCAGGGCTGCTGCTAGCCCCCACAGTTCCCCGCCAGGGCTGGTGCCAGCCCCCCCAAATCCTGCTGCCGGCCCCTGCAGCCCCGCTGTGGGCTCAGAGGCCAGTAGCAGCCTGGATGGGAGCTGCAGGGGCCAGCAGCAGCCTGGATGGGAGCTGCAGGGGCCAGCAGCAGCCCCGGCAGGGGGGCTGGCAAGCCAGCAGCCGAAAACCAGTGTCTACACTGGGGACAGAAGGAGCCAGAGCAAGAATGTCCTGTGGACACTCTCCTCCGGTTTTATTACTTTATGACTTTAGATGTAAATACAGTGTAGACGTGGCCTGAGTGTAGAAACCCAGGAGATTCATGACTCTAGAGAAGGTACAAGTTTACACAGGAAAGGTGGGAGGAATCTCACTGCTTGATGCCATCTCTCTGTGATGAAATCTACCCACATGAAAAGAAACAAACAAAGAATAAAAATGATATGTGAAACAGAGCAGGAGTATAAGCTAGTGGGGCTAACTCACTAGCCTAGGAAAGACCAATGCCATACCAGAATGTAATGCAAGCCTTTGCCTCAGGGCGTAGTTTATTGGTTGAGCAGACAACGTAAGCAAAATATCCCAGTAAAGTAGATTCTCTAACCAAACAAGGGCTACAATTTCCAGAGACTTTTCCTTCATTTGTACCAGCTAGTGCCCTGATCCAGGGATTCCCAAGCATTTCTACTCCCTGCAGGTTTCACACTCCCTAAGCCATCAGCCTTAGAATCACCTACTAGATGGATTCTGTTACCTGCTCCATGATCTGCTACAAAAGTCCACCTATTCCCTGCAATTCTCCAGTTCAGCTAAGCTCTAGCTGGCCTTTGTAAAGACCAGGTATTCTTTCAAGTAATCACCTAATCCCAGGAAGTCAGCTGGGAATCTGCTTTTTAGTCACATGTGCTGTTAGGCCTATCTCCGCTAAAAGGGTTAACTTGTGACAGGGTGCATAACAGAGAGACACCTCTGAGGGCTGCCTGCCATTGCAGGAGCTCAGAATTGCTAGGGTCCAATAGTTATCCTAGCAACACCTGCCATTCAATAAGCAAAGGGATGAATCTGCTTTCTCACAAGGCATTTACAAGTACAGCTAAATTGAACCATTTTGTAGACCTGTACACATCCATACTGCAATGCCAACTGTCTCATTTATCTCACCTAGTCTGAGGCGTGTGCCATTCAGTGTTCATTTCTCAGTTAGCAAACGTCAGGACACTATCAGTGATTGATTTCTTTCATAATAGGTAATATGCTTATGTATGATTTCAGTTCAGCAGATATTGTCTGTGATGATTGATTTTAAGCAGCCTTTCCAGGCTTGTATTTCAACAATGTAAGTTTATCTTTCCCACTGCAGACTCAAGGTGCTCCTATTTACCAACTTGTTCTCTCCTCCTGACATATGCTGTGAGACAATAGAACAACAGCTTGGATTCATAATGTGCACTGAAGTGACATGAGTTCACTAAATAAGGTTTGAATTGGATTCATAATGGCGGAGTCATTGAGAGCTGCCATAGACTTGCTTTTGGAAACCTACATGATTCCTATTTCTCCAGTGTAACTTGTTATTCATTTGCTCTTGGCTTTTTCATCATTGTGACTTTCTCAAAGCAGAACGCACCCTTCTTTAAGTTTTAAATGCACAGAGGACACTGCTGTTAAGAACCCTCTCTGACATTCTTTTCAGGTTGATGTGGCTCAGCTGCAGCAAAGTGTTTAAATACTCTTGCCTACCAAAAAGAGATGGGATAAAAGAACAAAAATAGATGGGTTTCCTTGAAAGCAGGGTGTTTCTTTTTCATTCCCAAGCACAAATACGGCTAATGTTCACCCCACTCCTGCAAGTAACATATATCCCAAAAAGAATCCAAAATATAAAAATTGTGACTGAAGAGCTGTCTGGGAAGGTGGACACCTCCAGCTCTTGACCCACTTTCTGTCACTAGCCATTCTGCTAACTGAGGTCACACTCAGACAAATGGTCATCTTTCCCTGAACAGCCTTTCTTTTACTCTCACTGATGGTGAAGCAGGAGCTAAGTTTTTGGATGAAGCTCTTGGTTTACAGGTCAATCTACAGTCCCATCCTCACCTATGGTCATGAACTTTGGGTAATGACCAAAAGGATAAGATTGTAGGTACAAGCAGTAGCAATGCAGGGTGGCTGGTTTTACTCTCAGAGAAAGGGTGAGGGACTCAGCTATTTGGGAGAACTTCGGAGTAGAGGTGCTATTCCTTCAGCAGATATGGTTTGGGCACCTGATAAAGATGGCCTTGGTAGGCTCTCTTTGGAACTATACTGAGCACATCGCACAGGGAGGAAGCCCCCTGGCTGACCCAGGACACAGTGGAGGGGTTATATCTCTTGGTTAGCCTGGGAATCCTCCAGAAGGAGTGGAACCTGTTGCAGAAAAAAGGGAGGTCCAGTCCTCCCTACTCTGCATGCTGCCGCTGCAACCTCATCAGAAAAAGCAGCTTAAATGAGAGAAAGAGGTCATCTTCCTTTTAAATTCTCTGACAGGAAAAGAAGTTGACATTTTACAGGTTCCAGACTCCCTCCCTTTCTCAGCACATCCTTGTCATTTTCAGTATTGCCAATCCCAATTGTTCAAAATTTATGAGTAAAAATTTTTTTTAAATCATGGTTTTCCCTTGTTGTAACAAATATTAGATTCTTTATATTTATTTTTTTCTCCACTCTTGACAGTGCACTCGGGTCATATTTTAGAGCTTTTCGCTGCAACTATGAAGCCTAAAAACATTTTAAGGAAAGCTGAGTATCCCACTTAATTATATGATTCCATGACTTGGTGTTTCAAGACCGCCTCCAAAAACATGATGATAATCACGGAAAGGAGACAGCACAACATTTGTCACTGGAAGTGACAGCCCAGTCTTCCTCATTCTAATAGCACTGTGGCTCAGCCTACTCCAAGTGTTTTACTCCATCCTTCATTCTGCAAATTTCAGTGCTCTCCAATATGTTCTAAGCCCACATTAACAATTTTACCACAGCTACAACTCTATTCACCTTTCCTCTTACATTCACTTCCCCATGACTCTTAGCTGATTCCTTCCTCGCATTGCTCAGAACTCTGTGATTTTTCCTATACTTTTACCATACTTGGAACAGCTATCTGTGTCCTGTCTCATACTCTCCCACTCCCTGCCAATAGCTGCATGAATCCTATTTTTTCCCATTAAATTTCTACATTTATCCCTTTAGCAATGACAGGTATGATTCTCCCCTCAGTCACACCAGTGCAATTCTATAGATTCTAAAGGACTAACTCCTGACTTGCAGTAGAGTAAGTAGAATGAGAATTAGGTCCATTGTCTTTGTGCTTTACTATACATGATCTGTTTACCCTCAATTTGTCATCTTTGTTAAACTGCAAGGCCTTTGTGGCAGGTTCTGGGCCCAATTCCAGGTTGCCTGACACCTTGTACGATCATTCTCCCTACCGCAAAAGGAGTGTACAGCATCAAGTCATACACTTAAATCAGAACGATACCATTTAACACCTATTTGCACCGGCTCAAATGACTACACATGGCATAGGACAATAAAGAATCAACTCCCTCCCGACTTTTTTCTGTGTTCTGCAAATTGCTGAGTATGTTTACAGCAGTATAAAAATAATTCCATTTAAGAACAATATTTCTGTTTTTCTCCTGCCAGCTGGAAGTAAGAAGTTTACAGGCATATGAAAATGAGAAACTGGGACAACGAATGATCCAAACTTTTTTGTATCTCAAAAATGGTAATTTCTGGATCAGACAAAATCTTAGATGAAACTGTTCAGGTTAAAGAATAGTTAATAGTTAAAGAATATCAAAGGATCTCGCTAAACAATGGCAACTTAAAATAAAATAAGGCAGCCCAGAATTGTAATCTAGAAAGCTTCTCCCAAAAGGAAGAAGAAATGAAATGACCCATTTGGAAGATAACCCTAATACATTTCCTCAAGCACTGACAGAAGATAATGGCTTGTGGACAGAATTGCAAACAGTAGGCAATGAGCTCTGCTGCATAAACTTTCTACATTACTTTAAAAAAATGTCTCCTTGTCCAGGCAGCAATAGAATAAAATTTGAAATCGGTTTGTTTATGGTTGAAAGCCACAACAGGGATGAGTTTAATGACAGTCAAAATCTTCACGACTGGTTAATAAATAGAGCAATCAAAATATTTCAATGGCGCAATTATGTTTCATTTTGTGTGTGTGCACGTGTGTGCATGGATGGATGTATGAATCGCAGTCTTAAATTATATCAATATTAAAATAAAATGACTTCTAATGTTGCATTTCCTTTGATGAGAAGGGTCAAATGCTGCTCCCACTGAAAAATATTTCCATTGGCTTCAGTGGAAACAGGGTCAGACCCTCTAATAAGAACATGCACTCCAATGCGTTATCTTCACTCCCATTTTTAGCAAAGTTTGATAAAAGCCTACAAAGAAGGCATTGAAGATGTCTTCTAAGTTCAAATAATTTTGGTAGGCATTAGTTAAAGCTGTTTGTGTAACAACACAGAAATTGGTGTCTATTGTATACTTTCTCAAAATTGCCATTTATCTTACACTGGAGAGGCTAGACATGACCTATTTTTAAAAAAAAAAAAAAAAAAAAAGAAAGAAAGAAAAGTCTGAGCACAAATTGGATATGGAGTAACAAGAAAAATGAAATACCCTTTTTATGTATTCTTCACTTTGGGATGCGTTTTTGATAAGAAAGGTGCTGAACTTATCTACAAGTGTTAAAAACCAGGAGAGATTGTGATAAATGATTTCATTAAAAAGTAATGAAAGACAGTAATGGTAAACCAGACTCAGGGTTTCACTCCTTTTAGTTGTGTGATTTCTCATGTAATAGTCTCCCTTTTTGAGTGTCCACATTATCAAAATCCAGACAATGGTTTGGTATGGAAAGAATTTTTCTCATGCAATATGCCTCTCAATTTTCGTAATTTTAGCAGGATATTCCACGCATCCCATTCTACTTCAAAACCTGCAGGCATACATCTGAAAGGCCTGCCAAAAATAGTGGGGATTAGTCTGTTTTTCACTGTAACCTTCATTTTTTGGGTGGCTTGTGGACACATGGAACACAGCACATGATAATAGAAATCATTAGGATACACTGAACTCATGCTCCACAACACAAAAAACTTTGAGAGTGAGAGTTTGTTTACCCTAGTAAAATCCAAAAGAGAAGTGACCAATAGTGCAAATCTACATGGCAGCAACAGTGGAAGTTATAAGGTAGGCAGGGTGCAGAGTTTGTGCCACCATATTGTTTAATCCTACAATGAGAAACAGACATACATTTTATCGTACATTGAGAGGTGATCATCTAATAAAACACAGTAAATATTTTTTGTCAATGAGTTGGGCTTGCCATTATTCACAAGGTTATACCATTTGTTTTCTCCAAGTATTCAGGTGACTATGTATTTGGTAAAATATTTTCTACTCCTGACAGTTTCACAAATATTAGCTCAATTTATTCATCTGAAAAGCCTTAACAGAAATGTATTATTTGTTATTCTCTCATTTAAGAAGCTCTAGTTATACAGTCAGAGAACAGAAAAAAAATGACAAGTGATTTACAAAGTCAAATATTCAGCAGAAAAATCACACAACATGACCAAGGAATACTGAGTATGAGGTGTTAAAATATTCAGAGTGATTTAACAAATACTCTCCAATAATCAATACTTTCACAGAAATTAGGATTCTTAAACAACTTGCTAAACTTAATCAGATTTGAATTTGTAACAAATATTATAGAAAAGAAGCTGCAACTCTACCCAATTGTCATTTCTCAAGCAACTGATCTGAACTTTTTAATTGTTCCACTCATCTCTGTAAAAAACAAACTTTTCCATTTATATTTTTTCTCTCTGGTCTGAATACAATACAGCGGATGTAGATTCTGTGGATGCTGTTAATATTAGTATTTATATTATACTATCACCCAAAGGCCCTCAGGCAAAATGCTGTTCTGCTTATGGTTAAGAGTTTTGCTGACATTTACAATCCTTAGACCCCCCCCCCCCAATGTTATTTTAGCCCAAATTATATACTAGCTCACTTGAGATCACAATGAAGGTATTTTGTCTGTACTTCCCTTCTTTATGTTATATTCCAGATATAGTGTAAGGTTAACAACTTTACTAACTGTATTTTGTCCTTTTTTCTTTAACATCGCTCACTGGAAGAAAGAGTATTGCTGTCTGATGAAACTGACTAACCTGCAAGTATTCTAGGTTGAAGCTGCCTAATAATAATAAACTATTTCTTCATAGTCTGTGTTACTGTCAGAACCATTTCTAATGTACAAGCCTCACTTTCGGAATATCTGAATGTATATGTGTTAAAAATGGGTATGTGTGGCATAGTTCTCTGTTCCCATGGGAACTCTATTCAGAGCTCATTTGAGCTCTGACCTGCTTAAGCTGCTAAGGAGTATTAGTATTTTTGTAGGATCTTTAGAACTGAGATCTAGAGCAAAGGACAAAGCCAAAGAATTGGACTTTTTCAATTTCCAAATGAACTGACAGACTATATTTTCTGGGATTGGAAAGTGTTTCACAAATTTGACTCTTTTTTTTTAGGATTTGACCTGCCTGGCAACAAGCCATATCTACACGATTGTCTTTTCTATGGAAAAAGATCTTCTCTGGACTCAGAAACCTAGACTGCCTACAGGAGACTAGCTGTCTTAATATAGTTCTTGAGAACTTCTGCAGGAAGAAAATATTTTAGTTTGTAGTAACTGCTTACACAAATTTAAGTGATTTAAATTAACTCCAGAACTCACCTCCAAGCAACAGCAGTGAGTTTAGAATGCAATGCATGTGAAACCAAGCATGGTAGTAATAAACTACCCTTTCTTTTCTCATATCAGTCACATGACATGGCTCAAAGTTATAAAGGTTAATACCAATTCTAATAGGGCAGGAGTAGTCAAACTCCTCACCTGCCCCTGTTAGCCTAGGCAGACAGCAGCTGGGAGCTGATTAGGCAGCAGCAGAACCCTGACCTAATCAGGAAACAGGGAGCAGTTGATGACTTGGCTCAGGGATATAAGCTGGGCCAGCACAGGAAACAAGGAGGTGTGGCCAGGTGGAACAGGGTTTCTGGCAGCTGGCGAAAGGGAACTGAGAACCTCTAGAGCATTTGGGGTATAAACTGGGATGAGGACTTGCATTTAGTTAATAAAGGAACATAAGGTGTGCACAGAACACTGAGTATGGTGAGTCTCTTTGGGGGAGTGGAGGTGCTGAGAAACCAGAGCAACAGAACCTGCCCCGTGACACCACTCTTACATAAAGAGGTCAATATTGACCAAATCATTAACATACTCACCTTCCCAGCTGGATATTATATTTTCAGTTAATTTCTAATTCTTCCTTGCCTCAGTCCATCAAAAAAGAGCTCCCTTGTCACAGGCTCCAGGGACCAGGCTTCCCAATACAGCAGTATTGCTGCTCAGCTCCCCTCCCACCCAGCCCAAGAGCACTCTGCTGCTGTGACAGTGATTGCTTCTTTATCCCTTCCTCCTTTTACTACTGCTAATCACATTCCCTCCCACAAATCTAGGGCGATGACACAGCAAGTGTGAAAAACTGAGATGGGGTGAGAGTTAATGGAAACCTATATAAACCAAAATCCCTTTAAAACTGGGGCATCTGGTCACCCTACACAGATCCCATCTGATATCTCAGGGAATGAGGTGCTTGAAGAGCTGCTGCATGTTTGCCATTGCCAGTCTGTTATGTCACGTATTCCTCCCACCAATCACCACGGATCATGAGTGTCCATCAAGAGCTGACCCCAAGTGATTATGAATGCATCTATGTATCTAACAATATGGTCCCCAACTTTTCAGTAAGGCAACCTACCAACTGTATTTTGTCCCCCCTTACCATTACATGTATGCACCCACTGTCCCAGCAATGAAATCCTAGTCCTGCCCAACACAGATGGGAGGCCCTGACAGGTAGGGGTGTTGCAGAGCATGCCCATTCCACACTCACCTCACAGCAGCAACTCCTGTTCTGGGCCCACCTCCCTGCTCTGGGCTGTGACCTGCCACATGTGGTCACAATGCCACTCAGGTTTTCCCTAGCTGCTCCTCTGTGATGTTGGAGAAGCATCATTTGCCCCAGGCATGCAGGACAGGAGCCTCTGCTGCAGGCTTGCTTTTCAAACCATCTCACCCACCCTAACACATCAGCACAGGGCTGGAAAAGTTTATGTTTGCCTAAGACTCAATGACCCATCTAGAATTTTCTGATGGTCAGGACTTGGTGTTTGGGAAACACTTATCTAAGGTACTTATAGAGGGGGGAAATGGACAATTTACCACTTGGCCTCCCAACAGCTTAAAAAAGAAAATATTTGGCTCAGTTAAACTGTTTCTTAAATGTGCCCAGTTCCTGAGTTTGCTTATAGTCCAATTCACTTGTCTGTCTGTTGCTTAGACAGAGTGATTTTGTGTCCTCAACAAAAGGGACCAGATACGTATCAGTTTTCTTATGCTTTGCTGTAGATTGGATACATCAATATCTTTCTGTTAATGTAGTTTAATTTTTAATAGTACCATGTTGAATTACATTGTAACTATTAAACTGCCTAATGTAACAGTCAGGCATAACTCTGAGGCTGAGACTATTGTATTCAAAGATGAATTCAAGTTAAGGACAAAAATGCTTTCTCCTTAGCAGCTCTGGAATTATGAAATCTGTTACCATTAGACTTCAGAACAGATTAAAGCATCTGCTGATAGGGGAGAAATGAATGAGTTCCTCAAGACAACTATGATCGTTTTCATGGATTTTATTGTTGCATTTTCTTAGTATCATTTTGGAACCATTTTGATCCAGAAAATCATGCTTGAAACTCTGTCTTAAGATCAAACTATCAATCTGCTAATAAATAAATTGTGCTTTAAGTTCAAAGTCTTCGTTTCAATGGAGCTGCATAAAACTATTATAATGTACTCATAAAACAGCAGCAGATGCAGAATTTTCATAATGACAATTTTCTTTTTATTTTATAAACATTCACTAAGTTTGCATTACAGTATGCTATAAATACGCTCCTGCTGTATACTACAGATGTGCCAGACTAACTCCAGATAAATTTGGGAGTCAGGGAACCATGAGATATGATATACTGCAATGTGACAGAAAGCAATATATTGCTTATATGTTAGAAATAATTTCAAGAATTTGTCCACAACGTGTATCCACTACAGACTGCAAGGGCTTCCTTCCTGTTATTGGTTATCTAGTCTTCCCTTCCAATGGGGGTTTTATTTAATGAGCTTTTTATGATCACTAAACGAAAGGACTGCTGCTCAAAGAAACTGTGCAATATGATACACTGTGCAATGCGATGATACGCAATGATGCTTCAAACACAAATTGAAGAACACTTTAAAAGCGGGTTATGCTTAATTATAGAGGAGAAAGGTTTGAATTGAGCACAATATAGTAAATGAGCAATGGTCTTCCCCTTTTTAATACTATTAATACAAAGAATTTTATCAAGAGGCTTCAATCAGCTCTTATGGTTTTACAAGACAGTTCAGCTCCCATTTCAGCACCAAAACGAGTAGCCAGAAGTTAGACAAACAGACCAAAAGTAATTACCCGCTGTATGAGTCGTAATTTAAATTTAGGGGGTCTAGGGACAGTCCATGGGCCACACAGCCACAAACACAGAAATGTGCAAACCAGTCCCACACAGGAACAAGAGAAGTGCATTTTAATCCCCAAACAGCATAACCCAAATCCTTGCAGATCAGCATCTCACATTCATGTTACAAGCAGTATTAGCTGCCCATCAAGTTAAGTGCCACTATGTCATTATTCAAGCTGGCAGAACAAGACAAAGAGAATACCAAGGGAGTGGGAGAAACTGCCCTTTTAAAGATCTTCCCAAAAAGCCATACTTCTTTCCAACTATACAACAATAGGATATGATTTATATAGTACTCTAGCAGAGCCACAAAGTACTTTACAAGTTTAAAAACCTTAGTTAGATGCCCTCCTACACCTGCCAAAAGTAACTAGCATTGTAAGCTCATTTTAATCAAGATGTTAAGCAATGTGGATGGAGAGTCTGGAAAGGTTCTCTATAGATAAAAGATGAAGAAAGAAAATGGTTGTTTTATGTCAGATGATGGTATCCTTCTGAGACTAGCATGAAAGCTCTTGAAGGCTAAGAAAGGATATAATGTTTCAAGTAATACAAGATAAACTGGGGCTGGCTCTTAAGGAGGATTGATGATAGAAGGTCTGATTTTATTTCTTCATTTAATTACTTATTGCAGATTAATACATCATCCTGTCAGATGCCCATCAAAATATTTCAGAACTATAAGTTCCATGATGATCAGTACAAACAGGAGTAAGGACAAGCAGAGAGGTTGTATTTTGGATCAGTGAATTAATTTTAAGTTGTCTGCATAATGATATGGAAAACCAGTTTACAAATCATTGGACTAACACAGACATTAAGTGATAAACCTATGAAATAAATGCAAGGTCAGAGTGCAAAAAATGGAAAAATTTTGGAGAGGAGCCAAAAGTAATTGTACAGTGGACATGTTTCTATATGTATACCAAATGTTTCCATATTTGTATTTCAAATTATTTGCATATATGTTTGAGAAGATTTTCAAAGTCACGTTAAAGTGAGAAATGAGAATTAGATGTAGGGAAAACAATAACGAGCCCAATTTGTTACACGTTAGCATGGCATGAATGTGTTTAAAATTTACTTAGTGCCTTTCATGTATAGCCTTGCCTAATATTAAGGGCCTGATCCAAGGATTGTTTAATAGAAGGTTTTCCATTGACTTCAATGAATTTCAGATCAGGCCTTGAAAGACTCAGTAGTTTGTTAAATGAGCATCATTAGTGCATGGTGAAAAGGAAGAGTTGATTCTTTCATGTCGTGCAAGGTTATTGTAAAGCAACACACAACCAGTCAAAATTCTGTTTTTTAAGATTTAATTACAAGTGCTGAACTCAATACAGATTCACACAGCACTGATGTTTGTAAATTTGAGCCAATTCTAGGAACCTAGGGAAAATATAATTTCAGGGGGGGGCAGCAAGCATGTCTTAGGCAGGGTATGCACAAGAAAATTAAGTTGGCTTACCTACTTCGCTCAGAGATGACAAAAATCTATACACCTGAGTGGCACAGTGAAGCTGACCAACCTCCAATATAGATAGAGCTAAATTGACAGAAATATTCTACCACTTCTCAGGGAGTTGGATTACCTATGCCAACTGGAGAATCCCTCCGAGTGGCATAGGTAGTGTCTACATTGAAGTGCTGTAGGATTTCAAGTGTAGACAAGTCCTTAGGGGCTTCATATGGTTTCAAGTTCACCAAAATCTTTGCAAATTTGTAGTGCTGTATTTGATTATCCCATGATGGTCCAGTGATTTGTCTATGTGCAACTTCTGATTTCAGGTTGGTATTATAAAGTTAATATGTGATTGTTGTATTATATGTCTTCATGGTGATGTGGAATCCACCATTTGTTGAAGAGCCTGTGGCACATCTCAGCCAGATCAGAGTCAATAGTTGGTAATTAACATTAACATGTGCTTTGACCAAATAGTGAATATGCTAAGGATACTGAGTGATCAGGAAAACCAGTGTGACCAAGTTTTTAATGCAGTGGGCTGGTGAATGGACAGCAGAAAATAAACAGCTGCAGAACAAAGAAAGCAGGTGTTAAGAGGAAATAGAAAGTTAGGGATAATAGAAAGAAAATAGGAATAATTTTGTACTGGGGGGATCCTGTACTTAACAGAGGACACTCCTAACCTCAAAAAACTCCTGAGATTGGAGAGTAAACCGAGGCAGATGATGCATATAAGTATATTTACTATCTTGTCTAGATCTATACACCTCTTTGTGCTGTGAAATAAAAAGTAATAGTATTTATTAATCCTGTGCAAAGTTTATGGGGCTGTTTGCCTTCACTATTACATGTCCCGTAAAGAGTTAAACTACATACCTGAAGTGCCCATGGGGCTAGATTTCTAGGAAAGGGTGCGTTTAAGTTACCGGGCGCAAAACCTGAGGGTAAGCCACAATTCCTGAAATAGGAAGTTGCACTGCAGGATCTCAGCATTCAGGAGAGGGTGCTAACTGAAAGAGCTGGGACTAAAGTCTGCCTAGAAACCCCAAACCAATGGCAGTGCCTTGATTCTGTTCAGTCACAGGAGGCTAAAAGGCAGAGGAAGCCCCATGAGGCAGACTCTGAACACAGCAGCCTACTAGGGAGTATCCAGCCAGAAGGCAACTTCTACCAGGGCTTTGTGTACACTACAGTTGGTGTATGTCAGTAATTTAAACTACACATAGGTCTAGGCTATACAATTATAACAGGGCTTGGATTTCTAACCTCTCCAAAATGTAGGCTTGTTTTGGTCCAATTTGTTTCTGTGACTCATTATAGAATTTCACAGTGGTGAAATTCAGATTCAGGATTTGAATCAAACCCATCATCCCCACAATTAAGGGAACTAGTAGCTGACTGGATACTGGGGTTAGGCCTATCTCCACTTTCCCCCTAAAATGATTAATTTGGCAGGTTTGGTTGAGTCATCTTCAGTTTCAGAAGAATTCTGGTATTACTGCTTCAAGCTGACTTAGATCTACTTAAAGAACAATCTTTTCTGGGCATATTTCTCACTTTGGTCAGAGCTACAGTGTTAAGTCACAACGCAAAAATGAAAAATAATGGAGAACACTTATCCAAATGTAGTTCAGGAAAGATGCGATTCAAGTTTTGGGAAAAGGTTTAGGATATCACTGGGATTCTTTTTCATATCATGAACAAATATGAGTGACATAATTAGGATAAAAAATTTCTTCAGTAGCAGGAGAAAGCACTAGAGAAAGTATTTATTTGATTGGTTGATGTACACTATACATATGTGAGAAGACAGCTGATTAAGACTGCAATATCAAGTTCCAAAATTTAGGTCGAGCAACCATGGCAAACTGTCAAAAAGTAGTAATGAAAACAGAGATATCACTATAATCTAAAGCAGCAGGAAATGAAGAAAACTGAGTCCTAAATGTATGTGATTAGTTTCTCTTTTCAAGGCAAACATGGCTGAATTGCCATGTAGTTACAGTAGAAGGAGCTGCACAGAGACTGCAGTATGTTATGTATATAAAATATTTGACTAAATCTAGCCATGGTGTAAAACCAGTGATATAGTAGCAGCCACTGCTGATTTGTCTACAATGCTGGATTATTCAGTAGGCTGGAGAATTTCCTATTTAATTAAATATGAAAAATGCAGGCAAATTGCCAATACTTTAACAACATGATGGCTAGACAAGCTGGTTGGCCCTGTGGGTAGATAAATGCTTGCCAGTACAAGATGGCAGTATATATATCTTCCAAATTTCCACAACAGTCTTTCTCAGCAGCAGCTGGGTCTTATGCAAATCTTTTAATGGAAATCTGTATTAATATTTTCCATCGAGATGTCTGTGCCTATCTCCTGAACCTCACTTTTCTTACTTATGCTCCTCTTTTCTTTTTTTCAGGAATAGTTTCTTTTCTAAGTCTGTTGCTTCCCAAAATATCATTACTCCAGGCAGTTCTTCCAGTGCTTGGGGGTGAGTCTTAGATTCATCTAGGCTGATCTCCTGTATACCACAGGCCATAAAACTTCCCCAAAATATGCTCTAGGAATTACCTTTTTTTGAAAACATACAGACTTCTCTGCAACTTCCCTGGTTTGGGGTTTTTGCCTATCAGCATGCACAAACATATCCATCAACCAAATGGTGTTGAAAAGTTTGTCAGCATACTGCACCCTTGATTTATGCTTATGTGCCAAAATCTTTCCTTGCATCACAAACTATAAACATTCTGGCTTTGGAAAGTCCTGGCAAGATGTCATTAGCTCCAGGCAGTGGATAATGTCATCTTTTCAATGCTTGGTTCAGTAACAAATGGGTCTATCTCCTTCCCATCAAACTGGTCACTGGTGAAAACTCTGTGCCACTTCACGGTTTTGTTCTACTTTGGGAAGAATTAAGTCTGAGGGCTCCTAGGAGTGCCTGGAGGCTTAAGACAGTGGTGATCCTTCGAGTGGTGTCGATCTCTCTTCCTTCTTTCCCATTAAAGTAAAATGGTTTTGCTTTCCTGATTTTGTCATTCTCTTGGCCTGGCCATGTCTGTGTACAGCTCAAATTGTTTTCTCCACCGGATCTATCTCTGGGTTAAGTTTATGTCTGCAAACCCCAGGACTCTGAGGGGCTTGATATCAAGTTCCATGATTCACATTGTCAGCTGCTGTATTATATTTTCCTGTTCGCATGGTTTCCTCTCAATAACATGGACCTTCTGACTCTAGTTCCACAGATCATGAAACTTTTTCCTCTAACTCTTGCTACCTGTCAACGCCTTCCTT
This sequence comes from Pelusios castaneus, assembly GCA_007922175.1. Classification (NCBI taxonomy): domain Eukaryota; kingdom Metazoa; phylum Chordata; order Testudines; family Pelomedusidae; genus Pelusios; species Pelusios castaneus. The sequence goes on from ML685808.1 coordinate 2,666,245, forward strand.
TATCCTTCTGACTTATTTCTTTTGGAGAAAGATGTTAGGCCATGTACACACTAGAAACTTTTGCTGACAAAAGGGGACACACACACTCACTCTCCTCACAATCCTTCTCTGCCTCTGTGGGCTTCTGGTCTCTATTCAGCAATGTTAGTTTGGACGACAGAGCCGTTTAAAAAGCAGCTGTTAGCTAATAGGAAACTTTCATCACATGATGCAGTCTCTGTCCAATAAGGCATCGCAAACCCTTCCCAAAGCACCCTGTAGGCAGTTGCACAGTGGGATAGCTACCCACAACGCTCTGCTGACTTTGTTGACTAAAGAGCTGATGGTGTGAAAGCAATCCACTGTCAGAAGGAGAGAGTGAAGATGCACAACGGAGATTTAAACTTTCCAGGGCAGGTCTTCACTGACAGCAGCAAACTCGCCACCGCAGATTGATCTTCTGAATTGACTGATCAGGAAGCCGATCTTGTAGGACCCCCTACCCCCTGCAGATGGAGTAACACTGAGTCGGAGGGAAGGCATTTCCTTCCGACTCAGCACATTGAAGACACTGCGGTAAGTAGGGGGTAGGCAATTGGAGGGAGATATGCAAGGTATTTTAATTACTTTGTGTATCTCCCTTCAATGGCTGCCAAAATCATGCTGCAGTATAGACCAGGGCCTAGTGTGTACATAGCCTTAGAGTGACAGAAAAGGAAACTAAAGTTCTCTATTTAATCACGGAACCATGTAGATCAGTACCCAAAACTATTTCATCTTAAAGTGCCACTATTTAGAAAAGAAGGGGTGGTTTGGATTCAAGACCACACTCAAAACCTTTGAATCGCTGCTAAGACTTCCAACAAAGTAGCTGGTTGCAGCAGTCATTACGAGTTTGACCACTTTAATATCAGTATTTACTATTTCCCTTAGAATATTCTTTGAACTGGAATGTTTATCTTTATAAAACACAAGGTGCCAATTTGTACACTAAAACTAAGTAAAAAAAAAGAATTTAATTTCCATGACAAATTTTAAAGACACTAATATTTTAGTGTGCATTAATTCCCTTTCCTCCCCAAAAAAGATACCTTTATCAGATGTCTATTTTCATGCAGACCTAAAAAGGAAACATCTTGTTTGTCAAAAAGCTATTTTTCAATTTTAAAAAAGTTAATGAAAAATTTTCCAAGCAGCTTGATTGAACTCTCTAAGTACCTCTAGCTAATACTTAAAAATACAATAAATAAAAAGTCAAGGGAAATGGCAACCTCATAAGTTATAACACTCTATAACAAGGGAGCACCAAAAATCCCAATAAAATAAATCTCCAGCAGCCAAAAGATGTGCCTTGCAGCATGTGCTGGGGAAATGTTCATTAAGTTGAACAGTAAATGCCAAAATTCTAATGGACTTTATAATCAGAATACTTACCTGTCAGGGAATGGACACAGATGCCCATCAACTTTGGCCCAGGCTGGAATGGAAGCAGCAGCCTGCAAGGAGGAATAGTCTCCCAAAGGAAGCAGTGGGAACATCATCATTTATAGTTAGACAGGAGAAAACATGGTAGGAAATTATTCTGTTTTACCAGGGAGATGGCCTGGTTGAGCTAATTCATATTTTCCACCCCTAGCTTCTGTAATAATATCGAAGGCTCCATACCCCATTATTAATACCCTGAGCCATCCAGTGTCCTGACAGGTTAGCTTTCTAATCTGACCCCTACAGAACATAAATCATGATCTTTTCCTTTCTTGATCGGCACCCCCAAGAATGACCAATTTATTTAAAAAGCATCTAGCATGCAACAGAAGTTGAAGTTCACATTGTTGTGAATGCACTAGTAGCAATGCTCCGTTAAATAGTTTAAGAATTAATCTCCTAGTCCTGAAATTCACATTTTCTTTTTAATTTGGAAAACAAAACAAAAAACCCTAAGTAGATATGAACTCAGGAATACATATAAATTAATCATGGATGATTTGTGGGGGGAACATAGGTTTTAATAATACAGGGCCCTGTTCATCCTGTTTATTTCATAATTACAGAAAAATGGCTAGTGTCCCAAATTAAGCTCTTTTCCTCCTGAAGAATTTAACAATACATTTGCACAGGCACATATATTTGGAGACTACATAATGGATAAAATCCCATTTGCACTTAACAGAGTACAGTTTGCCAGTCTTTAGTATGTGAGCCAAAGCTCTACTCTCTGCTAATGGCAGAAATGATTGTCCCTAAAGCCAAGCACTGGATTATGCATTTTCTTTTGGCAAATGCTTGACTGGAAATGCCCAAGACACCTGTTGTTTAACATCAATTATTGTGCTGAAAATAAATATATCGTCATTGTCTCAGGAAGGTGATGGAGGAAAATCTATCAACAATGACAAAATAATACTGAAGTCAAGAAGCTTTCTCCCACTCATAACAATTTTGACAAACACTAAGGCTATGACTTTTGATAGTACATGGTAACATGTTAGCTGTTATGCCATAACCCCCACTATTGTCCACATGTGAAGCTCTAAAGCATGGTCCTGAATGATAGTGTAGTACATGAATGCTAGAACACATAAGGGTGTGGATATGTACATGTTTCTGCTATGGAATGTCCCCATACTCATTCTACAGTGCAGTGTGTACAGGGGGAAAGGAGCAGATACCAAGGCACAGGAATCAATAGTCCTCCAGCTCCTCTACAACTTGGGCCACTTAACAGGTTTAAACTAGGGTAAATGTCAGATCCTCTGTAACTTGAAGTCTTTAAATCATTATTGATTGACCTAGTAAATGCCCTTGCTACAATGGACTGGACCATGTGCTCTCTAGAGTTGTTAGAATGGAGCCTGGAATGACTCATCATCCCCTCCTCAATTCTGCTGGACTCATCATATGATAGGAGTTGATGATAGGTAGAGCGAGGATACAGCAGGGACCTCGGAGGAAGTCATGAAAGAAGTCCTAGGAGACATGGAAGAAGAGGAGCATGTGATTCTCACCTCTAGCCAGTGGACCTGAAGAGCCTGAGTACCCAGTGCCATGGCAGGAACTGAAATCCAATGCTGGTCCAATCGACCTCCACTCTTCCTGAAAACATTGTTTCAAGTCCCACCTACCAAAGCCTGTTGTCCCACCCCCAACACCTGTCAACCCCTCCTCACAATACATTCCACCTAACACAGTCCTGGAGCAATACACAGCTGTAAATCAATGGTTTTACTGAAATTTCACGAACCATTGTAAAGCATGTAGCAGAAGCTATAGCAGGTTATTAACAGACAGTCATTATGTCCCTGTCAGAAAACATCAAGAAGGAATGTATGAAGTCCCTCCCAAAACTTTACAGAACTTTTTAAAATGACTTAAAAATGCTTAAGTGCGATCCATAAAACAACATGAAACAAAGCAGTTAACATAAAACAAAGATGTTGTTCAGTGATTCCCTTAAAGTGCATTAGAATTCTCCACAGCACAAAACCATGGGCAAAGGTGTTAACCTTGAGGACTCTCTCCCAGTTGTCCTCTTTCAGTTAGTACATTAATGTCAGTTACAGGAGATTGAAACCCACCAATGCATCTTGCAACAGAAGTATGTGGCAATGCGCTAATGAGCTTTTCCAGAAGTACCATAGAATCCCTCAGAAGTCTCAAGTGACCTTCTGGCTTCTTGCTGTTCCAAGATGCACAAATGCACAGCATCATGAAGTCTACTGGTATACTGCAAAGCAGTAGCTGCTTGCAAATGGGTGGGATTTGGCTGCCTTACAGACTTTGAAAAACAGATCTGTCCTGTGCCCACTGACTATGGAAGTATTCCCCTTTAGCCCCATATATGTAATGGGAGGCACAGCACATCTCATAATCAAATGACACTGACCACATTGAAATCCAGATGAGTCTGGAGGCATTGTCAATGGGTTTTCAGGTGCCTAAAGGTGCACCCAACCACATTCTGCACCTACTGTCTGTAGCTGAATTCCTTTTTTCCTGGGTTGATGATGTGTTATGGCTTTATGAGCCATGGTAGGAGCATGTATGCCGGGTCATCACAAAAGAAATGTCAGCACAGACACCCCATGCATAATCATATCATTTCAGGGGAATGAAGTTACTTCTTCCCTCAGGCACAGTCCCAACCTGAGAACCTTAGCAGCATGTACCTTTCCTGTGTGTCCTATGTTCATGTAGTGATCCCTGTGATCCACTAAGCTTTGGGGAACCAGTGAATTGTAACCCTTTTGGTTCACGTATTCAGTTAAGTAAAGTATAGCAACATGTATTCCATCAATTGCCCCTACACAGTTCTGAATTTCCATCCTCTGAAATCACACAACCATTTCAGAGACTTTGGGCTCTGGCAACAAACCTTGGGCAGTAGATCACAGTATTAATAGTTTGGAAAACCTTAACAACCACCATGCTGACATTTGATTTCCCAATCCCAAACTTATTTGCAACGGACTTGTACCTTTCTGGTGCTGCGAGCTTCCAAAGGGCTATAGCAACCTGCTTCTGCACTGGTTTGGGTTTCCAAAATGGAGTGGTCTAATGCTAAAGGACTGATACAAGCTCCTTGCACAACATGATGAAGCTCTGCTTCTTCATTCCGAAGCTCTATAGCCACTAGTCATCATCCAAAGTCATCATTCCAAGACAGTGTGGTCCCAACACACCATGCTGGTTCTCTGGCACCAGAAGTAACAGTCTACCCAAGGGTATACCATTGCAATCCCAGAGCTCAACACATCTGTTCCTTGGGACCACAATAGCATTTAATTTCCCTCCTGGGTCAGTCGTCTTTACCATCTCACTTTTTTTCTGAACTGATATCACCCAACATTGAATATTGCACCGTATTTGCACAAGTAGTAGCAGAAGCAGAACCATATCCTCAAACATTTGATCTGTGTCACCAACTGTCTGGCAGAATGTAGAGATGGCTGGGAGCTGCCATCACCAAGTGTGTGAAAAAGGCATACTGCACCATAACATGCAGCAAGATGGTTCTCAAACTTTCTCCCATGATGCACAGGACTCTGTGACAGCTCTCCTGAAATGGTAGTGCTACCATTGCATACCAAAAAGGGGTAGTACGGATAAAGGTGTATGCATGTGCACAGCATATGCCTGGACCCAGCTTGACATATCTGGACACTCGGTACAGGTTACAAGCGCTAGCACTACACAGATGAGGAAAGACCTCAAACTAAGATGTAGCCTAAAAAGCCTCCATTGAGGAAGTTAAAGTGGGTAAACTGAGGCAAGAGGAGATTAAAGATAGTTGTTTAACATCATACAGGGAATCAGTGGCAGGAACAAATTCAGGAATCTTGATTCTAGTCCATCTGCTATAATCACCGGAGACACTTTTTTAGAGTCTAATCTCAGTAATACCGATATTAACTTGGAATAACACCATGCACTTCAATGGAGTTACTCCAGATTTATATCATTACCAAGATCAGAAATTAGTTCTATCTACTCTGATTTTTGTAATTAGTTTTAAAATTGAATCTGATTAAGATTATTAAACATTAACAAATGATAATACAAATTAAAATAGCGGCATAAGAGATTATAATTGAGAATTCTTTGCTAGTGTGAGGGGAAGGTTCAGTGAGATCTCAGTGTTGCTTATTTTTATCCCTTCAATATCTTATTTTAATTCAAATATATAAGAGTCTTATGAAACACTATCAAATTCTGACTGAACACAATCTCATTAAAGAAAAACGATTCATTTCAAACCTGATAAATGATGGTTCTTGGTGCCAATTTTGCCCATATATGACCTTTATTAAGATGTATCAAATGCTAACCAGATTTCCACTAAACCCCAATGAGCTAATAATTCTGGTCCCCTAGTAGCCACTATACACTGTGGAGATGCAATACGAATCCACCCAGCACAAGAACAGAGGAGTGTCAAAGGAAATGACCCTACACTATTACACCTTGCAGACACTGGGGTGTGGAGGTGGGAAAGGCAGGAAGTTCCAGGAGGTAAATTTGGGCAATTTCAACTCTTTTAATAACTCAAAATCTAGGTGGCACAAAGGTGCCATAAAGCTTCCTTAGACATTCCTTTTCCTGGGCTTCATCAGCAGGCATAAATCAGAATCTGCCCTGGACGTTACATAACGGTTATCTTTATTTGCAGTTGCATTTATCTGTGCTTGCTTCAGGCTATTTTTAAAATGTCCTTTATAAAGACATTTTCTTATTACTATTATTTGTTTTCTAGTAGCTCTCAAAATGTGCTATGTGCTGTCCTCATGGAGACATTCATTATCCCAAAAAGAAAATTAACTTCCCTCAAATCTGCCAATATTCATTCGTTTCACTTTTCCATTTCTCTCTTCCTTGTTTGTTGCCTCATCTCCCTTGGTTAAAAAGAAATCACAGGTTCTATATGATGTGTCCTTCTCCGACTGAGACAGACATGGCACGGTGGAGTTACCGCTTGCATAAACCATTTCCAAACTTTCTTTATGGATGCTACCCTGCAGTCTATTTCAGAAGTCTGCTGGGTAATGATTGTTCCATCCCTGCCCCAACTCTCAGAGTGTGGATGAAGATGTGCCAGAAAAAACCTTAACCTTTTTTCTTCTTGCCAATGAGGTACTGAGATCAGCTCCCCAGTCAATCATTGTGATTGAGCGTTCCTTGAATCAGTTGATCATCTAATTTCCCATAGTCATTAAGTTCCTACTTCTTTCCACTGCTGCTCTTAAGCTGCTATTATTATTCAGTAGATACACACACAGAATCAAGGCCCATTTAGGATCCGCTGGCCATTATAAACCCGTGGTCTACACCCTTGTTTGTTATCTGAGACTACAGCATATATAGTTACTTATGTCACAGTTCAGGACAGCTGCACCTCTATTACCCCTCTGTGGTCCAGCCCCCACTCTTAGGCTTCTGACTCGCCAGCTGTCACTTCTCTTGTGTGGAGCCATGCATCTCTCTCCCTTCTGACCATATTATTTTGAGGGTGTGCTGTTCCCTGCCTATACTGTGAATTCCCCACAAGTCAGACTGCCTAAGTAGGCCTGCTTTGCCTTGTCGTCAGAGGCTATAAACACTGTAATTGCCTAGTGGTAAGTTACCATATAGCTTTCTCTTTAAGCACGCACATTTATTCTTAAGGTAGAAGATTTACCTCAATAAAGTAGGGAAGAATCACCACCACCATTTTACAGGTGGGGGACTAAAGCACAAAAAGACCAAGTGGCCTGACCCACAGGAAATATGTGACAGAGCCAGACAGTGAACACAGGAATACAGAATCCCAGCTGCGTACCTAATTCTCAAGTCCTGCCTCTCTCTTGGCTCAAATGACATTACTAAGTGGACTTTTCTCTGTTATGCCATCAGGATCTTAATGTCATTCCATTTTTCATACTCAATCTGTGGGGTGCCTGCTTCTTCAGCTCCAGCCTCACCAACTTTCAATACTAGCTAATGGGATCCACATTCAATCTGTCCTTCGGTACCCTTCTACCTGCTAAGCTAGCTTTCTGAGCCTATTATTAGCCACTCCTCAAAATACAGCCCATTACCACATTAAAGAATTCTCCCAAGGATTTCACTTTGGCTTTGACTATCTGAAGCAGCCCGTTTGTGATACTTTCCCTTTCAGATACCGTCTTTGCATGCTTTACACTCTTTCTAAATAGCTGCTGCTCTGGTTTATGGGGTGTTCTGTATCTCCCAGCTCTGGAACTGACTCTGATGCCCTTTGACAAAAGGCAGCATTGCATGAAGCAGCCAACCAAGCCAAGTCAAACTGAGCTGTGTCATAGTTTATGCAGGTGGGCTAGCTCTGTTAGTTCCATTGCCATAACAGCAGAAGAACAAAAGGCAGAATTCCTATTATTTGTGTTGGATTCACTGCATTCTGATTCTGAGATTAAGGCAGATCCATATGAACACTCTATGGGCTTTGGGGGAAAAAGTGCCTTTCCTTAACTTAACAACAGGGTACATTGATTGTCAGTCTCCCTGGAGAGTAGGAAATTGAGAGTAGAAAGTCTGTTTTTTCCTGATTTAGGTTCCAGCTCCAGACTAAATAATTTGATTAAATGATATATGAAATGCTGTAAAAACGTGCGCCAACTGTCACTTAAAAAATTGTGAACACAGTATCTTAGAGTGTCTGCATTACAGTTGCTATAGAGGTATCTTGGGATGTCTCAACACTTCAGTGTGGAGTTCTTCCAGATGTGGGTAACCAACAATCATATTCTAATACCCACAATGAAATACAGTGCTAATGATTGTCAGTGCAGTTGAGAATCAGAGTATCCCTCCTTTAGGGCAGGGTTTACATAGATACCACATACCTGCTTATATAGCAGAATCTTCACAGGATTATCCATGTATTCTTTATTTTAACCAGCAAAACAGCATACAAATTTTAAAATATTGTAGATAAGAAAATAAGTGAGACAAAGTATCTGCTGTTCTCAGCATTGACTGCCATTTAATATATCTAGTGTTTCTACAATATTGTTCATTTACTGTAACTGATTATGGAAAAAAAATAGGCATTTTCAGGACTAAACAAATATGCAAGCATTACTTTAGTATTGTTGGGTGATAAACAGCACCAATAATTTATTTATACTAATTTTGACCCATTAGTGTACAATTAGAAATTGGCCATCTGGCTCTTCAAACTGTACCTACAGCCACTACTGAAAATGGAGAAACCCACCTGTCCACCGGACGTATGGATATTTACAAACTCAATCTGTTACTACATCTGGAGGAGTTCTGAAGGTGGTGATATTTACTACCCTTCAGTTTTTGCAGGCATATTTATCAGATTCTATAAAAGACTTACAAGATAGTTTTCTTCAATAAACATATGCAGAATCTAGGTTAACAGAAATAAGAAAAGCCTTATTATTCATCAGTTACACTTAAGTAACACTAGTTAATCAGCTAGTTCAGTAGCTAGAGTTTGATTCTACTCCTGACTCAACTATTGACCAGCTGTATCAACTTGGAAAATTCACCTGACCTTGGTCTTTGTCTCTCTAGACTGTATGGAATTCAAAGAAGGGAAAGTCTCTCACTTTGGCTATGTCTACACTTGTTAATTTAAGTCGACTTAGCTAAGTCGACTTTGTTAAGTTGACTTAGCATGTCCCCACTCAAAAATTAAGTCGACTTAGAGGGGACCCTGCCAAATCAACCTAGAGTGTCCACACTGGATGCCTAGGTCGACTTGTAGGGGCTAGGTGGACCTGGGATGGGTCCATGGTGGCAGGCGGGGCACTCCATGCCAAGTGCTGGGAGCTCAGCATTTTTCCCCATTGTACCAGGGTAAAATGGGGGCTGAGCCGGACAGGGACACTGGCAGGGTATAGGAGCAAGGTGGGCAGGGCTCTGTCCTGCCCTGTGAGGGGGCACACCAGGCTGTGGCTGTGCCAGCCACCTGGGCAGGGAGGGCAGTGGGGAAGCCCTGAAGCCCCCTAAATTGACTTAAAGTCAACTTAGGGCTACTGTGCGTCCACACTGGCTAAGTCAACTTTCTAAAGTCGACTTAGCCAGAAAAGTCAACTTAAAACTAGGTTTAGTAAAGTCGACTTAATTTTCCTTAAGTCAACTTAAGCAGCTGCTTAAGTCGATTTAAGGAAAATGTAGTGTGGACACAGATTAAATTAAGTCGACTTAAACAAGCTTAAATTGACTTAATTTGTAAGTGAAGACGCACTCTATGTGTCCAACAGTGCCTAGCACAATGAGGCCCTGATCTTGGTTTGTCCCTTTAATAATGTAATAAATAGCTATTTGATAACGTCTACTTAGAAAACACTTGACTTAGAAGATAAGTGAGGATTTCATACTTTTCCCTTACTGCATGTAGCTTCTTCATTCTGAGCATTTAAATGTACTCCTCCTCCAAGCATTGTCTCACAACTTTTTAGGTAATAGGTATTTTACAGAAACGCCTGTCTTCAGCAGCCAGTCAAATAAGTGAAATAATTTGGTTGCCTAATGTAGATAGCCTTCTCACAAGATGGAAGCAAAACTATTCTTGATACATTTTTGAAAGGTCTCAATACAGGAAGCTCAAGTTACATGTTTTTGTTTGTTTAGTTGCATAGGTTTTTCTCTTTAGCTTTACAAATGGAGTAACTGAAACACAGAAGAGTTAATGCCATAGTCAAGCACAAAACCCTGAATGACTGACTTTTACTTCCCTGTTTTGAAAATAATATTAATAAACAAAACAAAAACAAAAGCCCTCCCTTTGGCATCATCTGCCCTCTGCATTATAAGAAGGGTCATGTTTAAGACAGTTCTCTTCCTAGCATTTGGCTTCCAGCTTCTTACTGAACCAAACACACACACACACACACCCTCCACCACCATCAGCTGTGACTAAAACATGAAGAAAAGGGGACATCTAAGTGCTCCCTTTCTTGAAGGTGCATCATCCTGTTTTCTTATTGGATTGATACAATGTGACATGAGCATTACAATTCAATGCATCAACCAGAAAATTTAAAAAGACAGCTTTTCTGAAAACCCAACCATAGTTTTTACAATGAAAAAGGATTGTAAATAAACCTAATGTATGCATTGCCCTCATCTTGAAAGGAGTAGACACTATAAACGTGGAAAATACACTAACTATGTTGGTTAATGGGACTGATCCACAGCTTTGTTTAAAATCTACTTTCATTAGTAATCATCCAATGATTATTATGTAAAAGCTGTGAAAAGAAGTGCTTTATTATAAATAGTAAAGGCATATTTATTACAATGTTTATAGTAGTTAATATACGTCCTGTATGGAGTTCCATTATAAAATCATTTACACTGGTTTACAACTTTTTTGAAAACCCCTCTATTAGGACTGAAACTTTTTGGAAAACTCTCCTACAGGTTTTAGGTGACAAACTCATTTATTTAAAATCCCTAATATCTTTCCTCTTTCATTTTTGAGTCATGGTAAAGTACATGAAAAACACCAATGCATTTTGTTTTCAAATACTAAAAATTGTTTAGTTCATTATAATAAAAGAAGGGCTGCACAAAAAATTCCAAAGCTGGTAAGTGGCTAAAACTTTTTGAGGCAGTCTTCCAGATATATTCAGGGAGAATGTGATAGTTCAAAGCAATTGAAAAAATCTCTTCTGGGCGTGCTCACTGGGTCAGTAAGTGCAAGATTTTCAAGATTTAAGCATCAAAATAAATGGCATGATTTTAAAAAATGATTAAATCTTTGAAGTTGCTGAGTGCTCACTTTTGAAAACCAGCCCATTTATTTAGGAATCCAAATCAAATTTTAGGATCCTAATTAAGCCCTAAAGGGCTGACCTATCGTAATATGGTCTCCTTTGCTTTTATCCCCTTTATAAAGTGTAAAAGTTTAATTAGGCAGGCCAAAAAAGAATTTGAAAAGCAACTAGCAAAAGATTATAAAATTTACAGCAAAAAACTTAAGTACATCAGAAGCAAGAAGCCTCCCAAACAACCAGTAGGGCTACTGGATGATTGAGGTGCTAAAGGACCACTTAAAGATGAGAAGGCCATCGTGGAGAAGCTAAATAAATTCTTTCTATTAGCCTTCACTGCAGAAGACATAAGAGGGATTCCCATACCTGAGCCATTCTTTTTAGGTGATAAATCTGAGGAACTGCCCCACACTGAGTGGTCAATATAGGAGGTTTGGTAACAAATGGACAAATTAAATAGTAGCAAGTCACAAGGACCAGATGGCATTTACCCAAGAGTTCTGAATGAACTTGTATATGAAATTGTAGAACTACTAACTGTTGTTTGAAACCTATCACTTATATCAGCTTTTCTACTAGATGATCAGAGGATAGCTAATGTGATGCAATTTTTAAAAAAGGCTCCAGAGGAGATTCTGGTAATTTAGGCTGGTAATCCTAATTTCAACACCAGGCAAATTGGTAGAAATTATAGTAAAGAACAGAACTAGCAGACACATAGATGAACATGATTCACTGGTGAAGAGTCAACATAGCTTTTGTAAAGGGAAATCATATGTCACCAATATATTAGAATTCCTTGGGTCAACTAACATATGGACAAGAGTGATCAAGTGGACATTGTGTGCTTAGATTTTTTTCAGAAAGCTTTGCCAAGGTCCCTCACCAGAGAGTCTTAGAAATAATTAGCAATCACAGAATAAGAAGGAAGATCCCCTCATGGATGGATAACTGGTTAAAAGATAGGAAACAAAGGATAGGAATAAATCGTTAATTTTCAGAATACAGAGAGGTAAATAGCAGTGTTCCGCAGGAACCTGTACTGGGACCAGTGCTGTTCAACATATTTGTAAATAATTTGGAAAAAGGGGTAAATAGTGAGGTTGGAAAGTTTGCAGACAATACAAAATTACTCAAAACAGTTTAGTCCAATGTACACTGTAAGTTACAAAGGGGTATTAAAAAACTGGGTGACTGAGCAACAAAATGGCAGATGAAATTCAAAGTTGATAAATGCAAAGTAATACAGATTGGAAGGTATAATCCCAACACCACCTACAAAATGATGTGATCTAAATTAGCTCTTAGAACTCATTAAAATGATCTTGGAGTTATCTAACGTTCTCTAAAAACATCCACTCAATGCACAGTGGCATTCAAAAAAAAAGCTAACAGAATATTAAGTAACATTAGGAAAGGGATAGATAAGATGACAGTAAATAGCATGACGATATTTATCTATGGCATACCCACACTTTAAGTACTACATGCACTTCTGGTCACTCAATATCTGAAAAGGTACATTAGACATGGAAAATGTGCAAAGAAAGGCAAAAAAACAAAACAAAAAACAAAACCCAGCTTCCACCTGAGGAGAGATTAAAATGACTGACAGTTGAGTTTAGAAAAGAGATAGCTAAGGAGGCAGTGGGGAGGAGGTTATGAAAGAACTCTATAAAATCATTAATGGTATGGAGAAAGTGTTTTTTACCCCTTCTCATAACACGAGAACAAGGGATAACCCATTGAAATTAATAGAGAGCAGGTTTAAAACAAAGAAAAGGAGGTATTTTCTCACTCTACATACATGGGAAAAACACAACCTGTGGAACTCATTGAAAGGTGATGTTGTGAAAGCCAAAAATATAACTGTAGTCAAAAAAGAATTAGATACGGTCTGAAGGCTATGTCCATCAATGGCTATGAGCCAAGATAGTCAAGGAATATCACCCCATGTTCTGGGTGTCCCTAAGCCACTGACAGCCTGATGCTGAGACTGGACAAAGGGGATGGATCACTTGATGATAGCATTGTTCTGTTAATTACCTTTGAAACATTTGCCAATGGCCACTGTTGGAAGACAGGATATTGGGATAGATGGATCCAGTATGGCCATTCTTATAATATGTAATAAAACTGGTCTCTTCACAATAGTTAAAAATGATGGTTTGTATTTCCTTATCTTTAAATAAATATGGAGGGAATAGATCAGGCATCTACACATCACCGGTCAACCTGTTATTTCTCAGCTAATGTGAAATATCCCCAGCATTTCATTGTATTATGAATAATAATGATAAGGAAAGGGCAAGGGCCTACACCATTATTCAGCCTGATAAAAGAAATCAAGCCCCACTATGGTTGAATGACAAAATACTCCAGTTCATTTGATCTTTGAAATCTATTAACCTCTCTTTCACATGAAACTTCTAACAGATTTTATTCTGATCTGGATACAGGGCTCTTTTATTAATGGTTTCTACCTCACATGCTATAGTAAAAATGTGATCTGCATATACTCTGTAGTTAGATGGCTCAGAAATTAAATGGCCATCCTGTCTAATAGCAATAAAACATCACTCCAGAAAATAAAGCTGTAATCAATGACAACAATATGAAATTCAAGAAGATATCTGTGTAGTATAATAAGTAAAACCTTAAACCCTTATTCATGACAGTAAAGGCATCACATCTCAATGATATGAGGGCTAGTTTTTACCACCTTTACACACTTGTGCTTACTCCACTAGCAGTCGCACTGAAATAAATGAAGCAAAGTATTATTCAATTTGAGTAAAGGCAACACAATCTGTCTTTAGTGGGAATAACTAAGGCTCCCATAATAAACTTTTAACAAGAGGAACACCCAATTTCTTCTCCTCTCTCTTTATTCATATTAAACTAATTCATCCATTTTAGCAAGAAAAAATATATTCTCCACAATATGTAGAGCCCTGCAAATCCACGGATTTCCGCATTATATCTGTGGATATCCGCATCCGTGGATACAATGCAGATATCCACAGACCATTTCTTGCAGATGCAGATCGGATACAGATCCACATATCCACAGATGTACGCATTATATCCGCATCCGCGGATACAACAAAGATATCCGTGGACCATTTCTTGCAGATGCAGATCAGCTGTGGATCCACATATTTGTATCCGTGCAGGGCTCTCACATTATGAGCCCTCAGACTAACACACAGCATAAAATTTCTTTTCTTATGTCATTAACACTATCTTCATACTCTCCCCTTTTACTTACACACACTCCGCCGGCTTGCCTGCCAGGCCTTGCTCTTCTACAGGCCAAAGGGGGAAGTAACCCCCACATAATAGCATGGCTATATTTATTTATTAGCACAGTTAGGGGAAAGCAATATGAAATAATGAAGTGTTTAGTTAGTAGCACTAATATATTGGCCATGTACGCTTCTTGTACCTATGCAATTTATAATGCATTGTGCAGGCCCTGGGGGATCTTCAAGTGGCTTTTTACAGGAAATTCAGTGAAAAGGAGTGCAAATGCTTTTTGCAGCTTTGTTTGTAATACTAAAGAAAGGCATCCTATTTCAGCAAGCCCTAAGATGCTAAGTCCTCTGTTGATCCACAAAGCAAGATCAACAGGGAGATCAGCAGTACAAACTTCCCCTCATGGTGCTACTCACTCCCCCTTCTGCTCCCCTGCCTCTTACATGGTTTCCAAATCAGAGCTACAGAGCCCTGTTTGTCTAGCTGGTGAGCTCAGTCAAACAACCCCTCCTTTCTCCCTCCCCCCCAAGAGCTCAAAGGCAAAAAACAGTGTTGTTTAACCTTCCCTGTTCCTTTGTCCTAGAAATAAAGGTAGAAGGTAACAATTAATCTTGCTATTTAGCCTTCTGGGTTTTGTTTGTGTTGTTCTTGCTGCATTGCCATTGAACTTCTCTTTTTTATTCTACTTACTTCAGTGTCTAAGAGCACCAATGCTAATTAGATGAAATAATTGGGCCTAGCCGTTTTCAATTAAAATTGGGCGTGAAAGAGTGCACATTTATATTCTTCAAAAAGACTTTTTTTTATCACTAAGTGATGTGCTCTGCTAAATCTGTGGTGGCACAGATCACCTCTAAGTGGGGTTGCTTTTTATACCTCTAGCCATTTTGTATATTTTCAGTGTATTATATTTCTAATAATTGGAATGTCATTTCAGAAAGGTCCATTAAAATTAAATCAGTACCATGGATAGAAGAGGCAGTTAAAACAGTTTGCTCAGATCCCCATGTCCTCCTCTCCTATTCCCAAACATCAATTAGTGATCCCTACCATACTAAATAGTTGAGGGACTATTACAATAAAAAGATTACTTGGAAATAAGAATTAGTAGTACTGCTTATTTTAAAATCAAAGGAGTCTTCAATTTTGCACAGGTAAGATGCTTGCACCTCAACATAGTCACTGAAGAAGATACCTGGTATATGGAAATTTGAGGACTATAAATGATAATACTTTGCATTGGTACAAAATTAAAAGTCCTCTGGCACCTTAAAGACTAACAAATTTCTTCGGGCATAAGCTTTTGTGGGCTCCAACCACTTTGTCATATGCATGAAGTGGAAACTACAGCTGAGAGGTGTATACATACATGCCAGGATAAAGGATGCCAAGTGCTAGCAAAGTCAATTCAGTTAGGGTAGATGAGGTCCACTCACACCAGTGATTAGAAGGTGAGATATGGGAACAGGGACAAGTACTTTTTGTAATGTGGTAACCATTCCAAGTCCCTATTCAGACCCAGTTTGATTGTATCTAGGTTGCAAATCAGACTGTTTCAGACAGTGATATAAACTACAACCACCTACTTGTTGAACATATGAAAAATTGCTTTTAATAATAAGAAAGCAAAAGACATTGACCGTCAAGTCTATGAACAACAAACAGTCCCAAAGAAAACAAATTTAATTTAATAAATTTCATTTGGTGTATAACCAATGTTTAAACCTTGTCGAGGATTTTTTAAAATAAACTAAGACAAATTCAGGCTTAATTTGATCATTCCCCCAAAGTTCACTTGGCTTTGGGCATGCCGATAGTTGGCCCACAACCTCTTTCAAAAGAAAGAGACAGATGAAAAGAAAGAGACTGAATCAAAGATATCCAAATAATGACAAAGATCGCAGCAGTGCATCATGAAAAAGTAAAACCATCATATAAATCGCTTTATAAAGCAATGTCTGTTCTGTCCTAATGACAAGAAATACTGTAATGCTCTACTTTTTACCAGTACTGGGCACACAAAAAGAAGGAAAAAACTTGGTTCATTTAAATTGTATTTCCAATGTGAGTGTCATGTGCACAAGGTAAAACCAAAATTACCCATTCTTAAAATTCAAGATTATCTGTTTCATGTATCAAGGAATATTACCCCACTGTTTTTGCTTGAATATTTGCAGCTGCCATATGCTTGTTTCCAGTAACAGTTAATGATTTTTTTTTTTTTTGCCTACTCCAATAAGCTGATAAGAGAACTGAGAAAAAAATTGACATTTAGCAACAGGTCTCGAGGCTTATGTTTGTTGTAAAGAATGTGCCCCAAATCCACATTTATGACAAACAATTCTCACATGACTTGAGTTTACCCCAGTTTGCTTTATTGACCATTTCAAACACATGGAAAGACTTTTGTACCCTGCCTTTATAGAACAGTCCTTTACAAATATATGTACAAACAAGAAGGTACACAGCTGCAGACCCAAATAATATAGCCAGAAGCAACAGTATATTGAATCAGTGTCCATTTGTCTGAGCTGTACCAGGTTAACAAAGCTGTACCAGGTTACTCTTTGGGATGCTTTTCCAACCATGCTTTTTGTAATCGTTAAAGTTAATTCTGATCCACCTGAGGACCAGCACGGAGATAATAAGCAAGCTAATTTAGCAGTGAGATCCTTTGCATTACAGATTTTATTGCCATTCTTAATCATATGTGACAATAACACCTCTATGTTCCCAAAAGGATCATTCCTAGGCATTAGGTGTTAGAGGCCTTTTCTAAGACACCTCTCTGATTCACAAACTGAGGCTTGATTTGCATCTTCCTTAAATGAGATTCCACTAGAGTTACTCATGATTTCCATCAGTATGAGATTCATATCAGAGAATGACTAGATTTCTTAGAATGAAGAAGAGGACAAGGCCGAAGAATCCCAAAAAGAAAAATGTTCTCTTAAATCTAAATACAAGGCTTATGTAGCCATCTCACACACTGGACTCACTAGTAGAGTGCCTCCTGGTGGTGTTTCTGGGGAATTGAACTAATGAGGTGCCCTTGCTGGCAGTCCATGCTCTACTCTCCACGCCAGACTCACTCCTCTGGTCCGCTTCTGGGATCTCGGCCATTCAGTTGAGTCCCTTTAAATCCACCCCTTCTGGGGTATAACTGGGTCCCCCTGGCCCACTTTGAGTCAGTGGCTGGGCCTAATCCTTTCGACGACTCCCTGTGGTCTATTCCTGCTCACTCTGGTCCAGCCCACTATTTAAAACAGTTTAGGGGCCAGCGAGCCTGTGCCATTCCTGGCACCCCACAGTCAAACCCTGGGCTGCTTCCCTGTAGCCCCATCACCCACAGCTCTTCACGGCGTGAGACCAGCCACTGTCTATTCCTGGCTCCTTGCCCTCAGACCGCTGCTCAGGCCTCTGCTGCAGTCTGCCCAGGTCTGGAACCCTGGCTCTGCTTGGCTCCTTCTGCAGCCTGCGCTCAGAGCTCTCCAGGATGCTGGCTACCACAGCCAGCTAGCCTGAAAGAAGACTTTCTTCCTCCAGCTCCTCCAGCAGACTGACCAGCTTCAGATATCTTTGCTGCTCCTAGCTTTATACTGGCTACTCTCTCCTCATTGGCTGCTGCAGCCAGGCCCCTTTTTAACCCTTGCCAGGCCAGTTAACCCTTTCTTGGCCATAGTGGAGCCACTGCACCACTACAGCTTACTTGTTGCATTTTCCTAAATACCTAAGATTAAAAGTCAACTTTTTTCCCCCTGAAACTTTAGCTCTTCACTGATTACTTAATGATAAACATGTAGCTATCTAGGAATCCTTCACTGAAAAAAAAATATTTTTTTCTCTAAGAAATGGGTGTCAGATCCCCAAACTAGTGTAAGTCAAAAATTCAATGAAGTGACAGTGATCTACACTAGGTGAAGATGTAAGAGCTTGTGTTCCCACATGCAACTTCTCTGATTAATGAATAGTCCATGAGCTAATCAGACCAATTCAATATCTTTTGAACTACTGAAAAAAGGAGGAACTAGATGTAAGCTTCTTCTAAAAGGTCATGTAAATGTGTGCACCACCACCAGAAGTCAATGCAGGAATGATTCCTGCAATGCATTGGCCTGTTTAGTTTTAGCTATAAATGACCCAAGAGATGAAGCTTCCCTTCGGGAAATAATTCCACAATTTATTAGAACTCAAAATTAACAATATTTTCCCTGATCTCCACCTTAGAGTTTTCTTTTCTCCATTTTCACCTCACTTCTCGTAGGTTGCTGTCTTACGCCAGCCAAAATAACGCCTTTCCCTCCTTGATGTTTGCACCCTCTAGTCATTTCTACATGGTTATTTTATCCTGGTCATTGCTTAGTTGAGCTACATAAAAGTAATTCTTTTAATCTTTTCGTAATCCTTTTTTTTCGTTGTTTTGTTTTGTGAATTTGCAGTTGAAACAGCAGACTTGCCTGAAATATGGGTCTTTGGGTTTGAAATTGAAAAACAGTAAGTTTACAACAGAAGGAAAGAGAAAAACAACATGTCCTAGTTATAAATTAGCCTTATTGCTCCAATAATAATACTTGCCAAGGGATGGATTCTTGGCTCAGTATTCAGGTGGTATGTAAATTGATGTTTCCAAATCAAGATACAACCTCTTGGTTACTTTTTATTTAGTAGCAGTAATGGAGTTTCTAAAACAAGCTATAGTCACCACATATGGCAAAGTTTAAAGTCTATATGTAGTCTGTTAAATATCTTATCATACATACAGGTTATATTTATTCTTTCAGTAAACAACTATGCCATATTTCCCTACATAGAGCTTTATGAACAATATCTCAATAGGTATAGGGTGACCTTAACGAATTCTGATGACTGCAGGAACTTGGCTAAGTGAGACAGTATCAACAGACATACTGCAGCATTTGCCTTCCAGAGAGGATAACCAGTCTATTATGGCCCAGCATTTAGATGGCATTACCTGGTGCTAGCCATATGTTCTGAACAGCAACTTCTAAAATCTGCCAGTCATTGTAAATAATTTAAGTACACAGAGGATTATTGTATCCACTGGCTCATATATACCACAGCATAGATATTTTAATATTCATAGCTTTCAGTTTCATTTGTAATGTATAAGAGAAACAGCTTCCCCTTTTTTTATGAGACTGTCTATGCAATGACCTGTGTCTGCACCCTCCACAAGAGTGATTTCACTTCTGCCTTTGCAACACAGTTCCAACAAGGTTGCCAATACATACAATATTCTTCCCTGTCTTATGGAAGTTCCATAGCCAAGAAAAAAATTAAGTCTTTGGCCCATGTTTCTACAAGTGCATCTTTCCTCTCTAATTTTGTTTGAAATTAAATTTCTTCAGCAAAGCAGTAGATACATACTTCACTGGTGAGTCAAAGCAGTGCTTCTGCCTTTTGCAACTATCACCGGATGACGTAGATACTAATATTACAGCATATTGACTTTTGGATGACTTTCAGCTATCTGGAAGCTTGACCTCTTCTCCAGGAGGAGGCAACATAAAAGAGAAATGTTTGTAACAAATCTCCCTTAAGGATGAAATTCACTTCTGTGAAGAAAGTTGTCCCCGAACTTTGAGGACTTCAGTGGTGGATGAGCCTTAAGAGGTCTCTGCACACAGGTGAATTTCAACCTAAAAGAACAAAAAGAAGGGGGGGGAGGGAAGCTACAGTAGGGACATTTTGATAATTTTATTTTCACTAACTACTTATGGCAAGTGCTTTAATAAGCAGCAGGCTTAAAAACGTGTCAAATTCCTGCAGTGCTACACAATCATATTGAATATCTTAGGTGATCTTTAATATGCTATTTTGCTAGCAAAAGAATCTTTTTAAGAATTTCTGCAATCATCTTTTTCCTCCATTCCACTCCAGATGCACTAACATTTCCTATCCCATCTAGCTGATAGGTAGTAACATACATTGTTTAAGTTAACTCTAACCCTGCACCCATCCCAAAGTCAGTCGTTAATATTTAAGTCCATGTTTACGTTTTACAATGCTTCTTGCTGTTTTTCCTTGTGCCCTCTCCTGATCATACAGCTACAAAAACAATGGTTTTCCACAAAGAAAAAAATGTTGTTCAACATACCCTTAACATTTATATCTCTTTTCTTGCTATCTTCATTTCTTTCAGCATGTATTGGCAATAGATACCTGTTAAATACTTTAAATCATCAGAAAGAGAATAAAATTAAAATGAAATGTAATCCCATGTAGGGGAAAGCTCTACATGCAAAAGGTATCCCCAAAAATGTATAGAAAAATGAGCAATATCTAGTACTGTATGTATACTGCATTGATAGTTTAGACTACGTAGACAAACACTGTATTTTATTAAGAGAAGTGATGCTGGGCAAGGCATTCCTTCACCAAATAGTTACTGAACCAACAAGAGGAGATGCAATCTTAGATTTGGTACTGGTGAGTACTGAGGACCTCATAGAGGAACTGGTTGTTGGCGACAACCTTAGTTTGAGTGACCATGTGTTCATTCAGTTCAAGCTAAATGGAAAGATAAACAAAAATAGACCTGTGACCAGGGTCTTTGACTTCAAAAAAGCTAATTTTAAAAAAATTAAGGGAATTAGTTAAATCAGTAGACTTGACTGATGAAATGGTGGATCTAAAGATGGTGGAGGCTTGGAATTACTTTAAGTCAAATTTACAGGAAATCTCTGAAGCCTGCATCCCAAGAAAGGGGAAAAAATCATTGGCAAGAGACAAGGACTGGAAGATGGGAGGTATCAACAAGGAAAGCTACCTTTTGGAGGTCAGAACATGTAAGGATAAAGTGAGAATAAAGCCAAGTAGAGTTGGACCTTGCAAAGGGAATTAAAGCCAATAGTAAAAGGTTTTACAACCATATAAATAGGAAGAAAACAAAGAAAGAAGTGGGACCACTAAGGATAGGGTGAAGGTTAAGGATAATCTAGGCATGGCCCATTAGCTAAACAAATACATTGCCTCCATTTTTAATTAGTCTAATGAAGAGCTGGGGAATTGGCAGGATGGTTAATGGGAATGAGGATATAGAAATAAAAAATTACCACATACAAGGTAGAAGCCAAACTTAAAACAGCTTAATGGGACTAAATCGGAGGGACCCAGATAATCTCCGTCCAAGAACATTAAAAGAACTGGCACATGAAATTACAAGCCCATTAACAAGAATTTTTATTGAATCTAAACTCAGAGGCTGTACTGTATGACTGGAGAACTGCTAACATAGTTCTTAATTTTAAGAAAGTGAAAAAGAGTGATTCAGGTAACTATAGACCTGTTAGTTTGACCTGAGCACTATGCAATGTCCTGGAAATTTTTTTTGAGAGAAAGTAGTTAAGGACATTGAGATAATGGAAATTGGGACAAAATACAACATAGCTTTACAAAAGATTGTATCAGACCAATCTTATCTCCTTTTTTGAGAAGATAATAGACTTTTTAGACCAAGGGACTGCAATGGATCTAATTTATCTAAATTTTGGTAAGGCATTTGATACAGTTCCACATAGGGAATTTTTAGTTACATTGGAAAAGATGGAGTTTAATATGAAAATTGAAAAGTAGATAAGGAACTAGTTAATGAGGAGACTACAGCGGGTCAAGACTGAAAGATGAACTGTCTGACTTGTGGAAAGTTACTAGTGGAGTTCCTCAGGTATCATCAGTTTTGGGACCAATCTTATTTAACCATTTTATTGTTGACCTTAGCACAAAAAGTGGGAATGTACTAATAACGTTTGCAGATGACACAAAGTTGTGAGGAATTCACACGTTATGGAATTAGATCTGAGAACAGTGGGGACAAAAACCCTAGCTGGCTTCAAAACATATGCTCATGGATTAGCTGATCACCACATTTTGGGTCAGGAGGGGATTTTTCACCTTCCCCTGTACTGTAGGGCATGGGTCACTTACTAGTGGGTACTCTGTACTTTGAAGTCTTTAAATCACGATTTGGGGACTTCAGTAACTCAATCATAGATTAGGTGTCTATTGCAGGAGTGGGTAGGAGGTTGTGTGGCCTGCATTGTGCAGGAGGCAGACTAGATGATCATACTGGTCCCTTCTGACCTTAACATCTATGAAAACTGTTTTTAGCTCCCACTTGACAAGCACTAGAAAAAAAAAAGCAGTGGGCTCTAGAATTTAACATGTCATCTTAGAATGGCATCTTAAAGCAATATAACCCCCTACAACTGCTCTTTTGTCAGTGGTTGTTTGCACAAATTCTGATATAAAGTTTCAAGGTGACCGTTTAGTTCAGAGGCAAGGGAATAGAATAATATTGGCACATGTAGAAAATCTACCTGCTCGTCAGAAATATAAAATGACTCTACTCTTTGAGATAAGGACTATGTTGAGATAAGGACTATGTCTTGTAAAGTATCTAGCATATTCTGGGCACATATTTTGGGAATAGAAAAAGAATCATGCTTAGCTTTTGACTCACTTACAATATACATTTCATGATTTCCTGGTCCACATTAGGTAACTACAGTCTGTCATGGCTATTTCCTATATTTAAGCACCATGAACAAGTGACTGATTAGCACTGGCAAGAACAGCCGGAGCTAAAGTAAGGGAAAATATAAGTTCTAGAAACTCTCACACCAAAACATTTCCAACAATTCATGAGAACGATTTCTCTCTTCATGCAATGCTAATCTCAGTTCATATTTCCTATGTTGTAAAGACAAATTGGTAACACTGGACATGATTTAATTAAAATCTGAACCCACCTCTGTGCCTTTGTCTCCTACATGTAATTTCTAATGAAAATGAAAGAAATTTTTCTAGCTATAGAGTATAAAATGAGGAAGAAATGGTTCTTACTGTAACTATGGTTCTTCCAAATGTAATGCATATGTGTATTCCACTCAGGTGTATGTACACCCAGCATGCTGGAACCAGAGATTTTGCCTAACCATGCCTGAAGAAGGAGCAGAGGTAACATCTTGTGGCTGTGGCCCCTCCCTTGGCTATATGAGGCAGTGCCATCCTGAGCCCCCTCAGTTCCTCTGCACCTAACGCCCATGAGAGGAAACTTCGATGAGGAAGGGATGACACAAGGGCCATGGAATTCATGTCTGCATCCCATCTCAAAGAACCACAGCTATATATGTAGCCATTTATTTTTATTTGAGTAGATGTGACATATATTCCACTTAGGTGATTTCCAAGCAGACTTCCCAGGAGGTCGGGCTGAAGTGTCTATAAATAAGGATTGCAGATCCACCCTTCCAAAATTTGCATCCTCTCTGGATGATGGTAATGGCATAATGGTCTGTAAAATGGATAGATGGATGAACAGGTGGCAGCCTTGCAAATATCCAATATGGAAATATCACTGAGAAACATCATTGGTGTTGCTTGCACTGTCATCAGATGAGCTTGTATCAGTTGAGGCGGCACAGCCTTTCATATGAATTCTTGATACATGATGTTACACATCCAGATATGGCCTGTGAAGACACCTCATGACCCGTCATGCTGTCTGCGTATGACATGAATAGGTGAGGTCAAGCACGAAACGAATCAGTCCTGCTCAGATAGAAAGCTAGATATTGACTGACATCCAAAGTTTATAAATGCTGAGTCTTCAAAGATGAATGTGGCTTAGTTAAAAACAACACAGGTAAATATAATGACTGGTTCAAGTTAAACTGAAAGACCACTTTGGACAAAAATTGGCAGCAGTACTGCTGGTTATTGGTTACCACAAGTATCCTGAAATCTGCCACGGCTTAGGGTAACTAATCTGCTCTTTGAAGTGAGGGTGTTAGGATTTGTCACCCATTCACTTTCGGAATGGGCTAACATATCACACTTCCTACTTAGGATTTTTCCCGTGCAGGGGAGAATCCTAGTACTAAGAAGAAGTGGACTGGGATTTTTGTTATTGTTTTTTTGGTATTTGCGCATGATTTAAAAGTAAATTTCTAAGTGCACAAATGTAAGTAGCTAGGATTATTTTCCAAGTGCTGATGCAAACAGGGAACACTAATAGCGTGAGGCCTTACCGCCAGGCAGCACATTTTTAATTCTCTTCTCTGATATGGATATGCTCTTTGACTTCACAAAATGTCATTTAAAAGCAGCACTCTTGGGAGTTTTCCAGAACACAAGACTATGCACATTTACATAGAGGTGAGCATCTGTGCCTGTGTGAGAGAAAACTATCCTTCCCCACCACCATCACCACTCTGCCAAAGATTTATGTCCCGGTTCAAAAGACTTCCCCTACAGGGAAATGGGTAGGCTAGTCATGCTAAGGTATTTTCAATAAAGGATTTCAAGCTATGGGGGGAAAAGAGGGGAAGGGAGGAATGAGAAGAAAACTGAAATGATTTCCTGCAGTGTAGGTCTCTTGTCATAAATCACAAATAACAAGAAAAATGTAATATAAAGTCTCGCTTTATTAAATGTCTCTCAGCATTCACAACTTCATCATTCTAGCAAATTATAGTTGGAGGGGGAGGAGGTTACAAAATGGCTGATAGCTAAGTGCATAAATATGCACACAACAAATGCTGCAGTGTATGACAGCAAATTTGTGGATGGAGATGGGGAAAAGAAGGCAAAGAAGATGAAGTCACATAAACAAAACCAACGACACTGTCACCTTGGCTGCCCCAAGACTGGAAACTTCAATTGAGATAAACTGTGGTTTGCACAATGGAGTTAGGTTTAAAGTATTATTGTTTGGCTGTTCCCACCCCTACACCCTACATTATAAAGAAAAGGGCCGATTCAATGGCTGTAAATAAAACTCAGATAGGACTACACCGATTCATCAGACTGCATTCAAGTGCATTTAATACAAAATTGAAACTCAGGACAGGCAGAGAGCTGATTACACTTGAAATGTAAAGAGGACCTACATTTCCCATTCAAAAAAACAAACAAACAAAAAAAACCAAAACCAAACCCTGGGGTTGGGAAGAGAAGGAAAGAGACTGCGTTAATTCTTAGTCTAGGTTACAAAGTAAGTATCTGCTGCAATAGAAAATTCTCTGTGCCTACCATGTAATGTCTCCAGCAGGATTTGCTAGTTAGCCTGTCTATAATCTTGGCTAGAAAGGTATGGATAGAGATGGCAGATGGTATAAAGGGAGACAGTGAAAAGAATAAGGCTTTCTTGATCCTGATT
Source organism: Pelusios castaneus (assembly GCA_007922175.1). Taxonomy (NCBI): domain Eukaryota; kingdom Metazoa; phylum Chordata; order Testudines; family Pelomedusidae; genus Pelusios; species Pelusios castaneus. Next base: position 2,691,928 of record ML685808.1, read on the forward strand.
TTCACAGCAAGTTCCTTTCGATATTTCTGCCCCTAAGTCATTGGCCAGAGAACATAAGGGAGTGTTAGTCTCCAGTAGATGGTCAAAAATCAATCAATCAATAAATGAAAAATTCCCAGCTTTTGAGTTTTGGAGACAAAAAATAGGAATCTCAGTTTCATAATTAACTGCACTTTTGATCCCTCTCCTGGTCTTCCTTGAGGGCACTCTTTTTAGGTTTCTGTCTCTCTGTTCATCACCTGTCCTGGGCGTAAGTGCACATTTCACTCCCTCCTGACCAGAAGTTTGAAAACTGCACATTTCCCTGACCTACATTGTGATAAACCCAGCAAGAAAATGTGCTTAGAAGGCCTGTGCTTTGCTTTTTCTATGAGGGCTGTGATTAGTGTATTACCAGCAGTTATAAATTACCCCACAGCTCTTTCTATACAAGCACATTTACTCTTCAAATAAAAGCACTACTGAGAAAACGTTTAAAAAAATGCTCCTATGTGTATGCTAAAAGCTCACCAGAGGTTAGCAATCAGTCTTAAGGAGCAATAGTAGGCTAAAGTCTTTCTAACCCTCTGCAAAGGTCAGAGGGCCCTTCAACAGAAATTCCTGTCTGTCTGCTGGATAAGGAGGAAAAGCATCAAATAAATTTCAATTCAGCCTGTAAATTTGAAAGTCCTGTCTTTGTCTTTTGATCTCTGGAAAATCCATTTTGACATGGCATACGCAAGCCCCCTCTGGAGGTTGTATCTCTCTAGGGTTATTACTATATAAGGCTATGTCTACACTTGCAAAGTCGACTTAACAAGATCAACTTTAAGTTGACCAAAAGTCGATCTTGTTAAGTTGACTTAACAGAGTGGCAATACTTTAAGTCAACTTAAGTCAACCTTGTTAAGTCGACTTAACTGCTTTAAGTCAACTTAATAAGGTCAATTTAGTGCTAATCCCCATCCACACTGGCTGTAAATCAACTTCTTAAGTTTAAGTCGACCTAAATGGTGGTGTTATTAAGTCGACTTAAGCTCTTATTAAGTTGACTTAAGGGAGGACTTAAGTGGACTTAATAAAAGCCCAGTGTGGACACAGCTTTGTTTAGGTCGACTTAAGCGTCCTTAAGCTGACCTAACTTGCAAGTGTAGATGCCATGTGATTTGCTTAATCACCACCCCACTATTTTTGGTTCCTGGAGGAGCTGTGGCAGCCCTCCCCTATGGAATAGAACACAGTCATACATAAATCATTCATTTAATACAGTGGACCCCAAAGATACTTAAATTTAATTTCTTAAGGTCTGCCAAGGATTTGGCAGTAGGTTGCCATATGTATCACAACAGGGACAAGTTTTTTTTGAGAAAATTTTAGAAAAAATTATCTTATTTATGCTAGATGCTGTTGTAGCATAGATGTTTGATACTCTCCCAAAGAAAATAGACACCGCATTGGTTTTGATTCCATTCCTGGACGTAGCACCTCCAAAGCAGGACTGCTGGGAATCAGTGATGGTCAAGAAACAAATCTGATCTGTGAAGATTAAAGAGAGGATTGCCCAAACACAGGCTGTAGTATTTTTAAGATCAGAAGGGGAAACACCTTTGTTCAAGCTCACACAAAAAACAAAACAAAAACAAACAAAACAACCCCACACACCTGTTATTTGGTTCCATGAAGGAATCTGTAATTTCACAGGACTCCCTAAATGCAGCTATCTCCCCTTAGTGAATTATCCAGACTGACTTCTCTTTCTAGAATTTTCCTGGAAGCAAGGTACATGTTTTCAGAAAGGTACATGCTTCTGAAAGCTGTGTTTGTAAGGCAGCTGTTGGACCCACCTGCCAATTTTATTCTTGGTAGGTATGTGTCTTGGCCGGGACTAAAACACATACCTTTAATCCTTCAGCTGCTTTCATTTTTGAAAAAGAAGTATCTCAACTTTCCAACATCATTTTTATGGTCTACTCTCACAGTTAATTTTTATGCCTCCATTCATAATTAACAAACCCCCAAACACTATATTTACTGCAGGAAATGATGAGGTTGTGGCCCAAATTGACAAGCCATCTGTGCAGTATATGTAAATCTGAAGTGTGTTTTTATTAAATAAATAAACCAATCCTCTACCAAAGAGGTAAAAGAAACCTTTTCAATGGTAATTCACTATCTCAGCCCACTTCATTGAGTCTTTTCCATAGAAATTACAATTAGGGGGTTGCATACGTCATAGTTTCTCTGGGCTGAGCTTGTTGCATATACCATGAACTGACTCCTTGCACTCCTACATTCCTGCCCCCTCCAGCTCTGTGTCCCCCCCGTGTCATCCTCCCCCATACAATTGACTCCCATCCTCCTTCCTGCCCCTGGAGAAAGACTCTGTGTTCCCCCTAATTCCCTCCATCTCCTGCTTCCCCACCATGTCAGGGACTATGTGCACCCACTCTTCCCATCAAGGACTGTGTCTCCATCACCATTATCTTATTCTTTCTCAGATGCCAAGGGGTGTATGCCCAAATTCCCTCTTCTCCCCCATTCTGTTTCCCCAATGCAAGGGATTTTGTTAGCTCACATTTCCCTCCACTATCATTTCTTTATTTCTATATGGATCATTTAGGGTGTCAGTATGTTATGATTGCAGAGTGTTAAAAGGCCATTTCACCTTGAATGGTCCCCTTATATGTGCTAACTATATATGCTAAACAATCTGTTCCACCTTGAATTTAGGTCTTGTCTACACTACAAAGATAAATCAACCTACATTAAGTCAATTTACAGCCACTGCATTAATTACTATAGCTGCACTGTTTCTTGCAAATTTCACAGCTCCAGTGGAAGATATCACCACAGAGACACTGCAAAAGATATTACCACACCCACCTTGCCTCTCTAGTATGTTAAATTGTAAGGGAGGATGGACAGAGATAAAATGGGGAGTATTGTTATGCCGGAAGATATTAATGATTGTCATCATCCAGTTCTTTGATCTACAGCGGTGGTGGAAGCTGTTCGATCTGTTAACCAGTGCTTTCTTTGTTTAAAAACAAGGGGGAAGGGGGCAGTACTCAGCCCAATCCAGCACCGACCCAGGCCGGGGACGCAGAGCCGGAACACTGCAGCAGTAGGACCCCATTCTGGTCCCGATCCTGGATGGGGACACAGGGCCAGATGCGGCCCCGACCACAGCCCTGACCAGGAACCTGGGGCTGCCAGATCCAGCCCCGGCCAGGGACCTGGTGTCTCCGCCAGTGGCAGTAGGAGCTTGGGCCGCACCACTATGAAAAAAAGTACTCTATAGCAGTGCATACCATCACCAAAAAAAAAGCATTGCTGTTAACCAAATGCAAAAGGCTCCATGTGTTCCTCATTTCACCTTTCCAGATTTTCATGACGAGTTCCGTCCACTTCTGCCTAGATTCATTCCTTAAAGTTCTGTGATTGATTAGATGTGGCATTCAAATGTTATTGTGCTACAGAAAAACAAACACCATCAAGTTCAGTGTAAAACCTCACTTTACTTGACCATTTAGACTCTTATAGAAAACAACTGAAATTTTACCTCAGATTACTTCAGTGAGGTTCAGTGGAGGCACAAGAGACTGCCAACAAGCAGCTTGCTGCAGACCTTAATTTGAAATTTATTTCACTTTAAAGAGTTAGAGATTTTGTAAAGAAAATAAATGTTTACACCTTTTTTGGTTTTGTTTTATTCTGAGATGGTGACCTTGTACACTGAGGTAAAAAACAATTTTTATGGCAGAATGATCAACTCATGAAGAGTTGGGTTCTTAATGAAAGTGCTGAGACTGTTTTCAACAATAGCAGTATTAGCAATAGAAGGTGCTACCCTAATGTTTAAAAAAAATCCTTATTCATTTCCAACAGACACTATGACTTAAGATCCCTTGCGGAGTTAGTAGCACTAAGGGGGTCGATACTGTCTCCTGGAAATCAATGTAAGTATCAGAATGAATTGGTCAACAACATGTTTTTAATGGGAAGAAAAAAATCAGGGAAGATTGCAATCACATTATAGTAAATGAAAGCTCTTCGGTGAATCTTGATTCTAGGCATTTAAAATCCAAATATTTCATGTTATAATAGTCCTAAATCACCATTAATCATAATTAACTATAAGATAAAAATACTCCAATTAAAAACACATCCTCCAATGTTTGCCTCCTTGTTATGTATTATTGGGTAGAAACAAACAGGGTTAATTGCTCTATTTCTTTAGTTAACATCGATGCTGCAGTCTATATGCCAAAAGCACACCTCTGTTTTGGCAGCCCACCAACAAAATAAAGAGAAAACATGCATTATTGATATGCTGTCTTCTGCAGAATTAAAAATAAATGTGCAAATTGGTACTGCAAATTTGGTCCTTTTTCCCCCAGAATTTAGCCAATACAGCTTTTGTATCTATAATGAAAAAATAGGAGGTTTTATTTCTAGTATAGATGCTTCAAAAATCTAGTCCTCTTAGAAAATGTGAAAGCAGAACTATACTTCATATACTAGTATGTCTATGCTCATGTAAAATTAACTAAAACCTGTGTTCTGTTTTCCATGAGTATGTAGGATTTCTGACTTAAAGAGGTCAGAAAGAGTGTCTGCAGAGGTCTGTAACCAGTCCAGAATATGGGGCAAAGCCATGGGGAGTTGTAGGGAAGAATAAAACAGGGATGATGGAAGTCAGGAGTCATCTCCCTGCAAAAGATAGGAAATACTAAATAAAACTTCCTACAATTTTAAAAAGATTTTAAGACTTTTCAAGCTATCTTTTTTTTTCTTTTAATTTGTTCCCCATTACTGCAATACCAGAGCATCTTACAATCTTCAATTAGTTACAGATGATACCTCTTTCAGGTAGGGAATGCTGTTATCCCTCTTTTACAGATGGAAAACTGAGGCATGAATAGGTTAAATGTCTTTTTTACAATCAAATGGAAAGTCTATAGCAGAGCGCAAGAAATTGAAACCACGTCCCCTGAGTCCCTGACTAACACCTTAATCACCTTTCCCCACTTCAAAGCAAATACATTATGGAAACCAATAACCCTCAGTGGTGTTTAGCTGATTCTGTGGGTGAAATCCAACCCTTGTGCAGAAGGCTAGCACAAGAATTATGTACCACTTAAGTCTACAAAATATGACCCAAATGGTGAATAGGTTTTGTGCTGGCTCTATGTACTATGAGATGGAATTTCACCTGTTGAGAATAATTCACCACCAGTGCATGCAATTACATTTCTGTAATAATAATAAGGATGCATCAAAGTTTCAAGGGTCAGTTTATTTCCTCAGCCATGTAATCAAATGATATAAAAATACTAAAAGAATCAACATCAACATTGAAAACAACCCACAAAACTGAAGCTGGTTCCTCCCCTTCTCCACTCACAGAATGACAGGAGCTCCATCTCCACCTTAGAAACCATCCACTGAAGCCCCTTGTTCACCAGAATCACATTTCCTCAAAACCAACCAACCAAAAAGGTGCCATGTGTGTGTTTGAAACAATTTGTCACTGCAGGGTTAATCTAGCTCCCAGTGAAGTTTTTAAGAGAATGCTGATTTCAGTAGGAGATGAAGCAAAAGCGAAATTTTATGCAATAGAAAAAAGCCCTTCCTCCCTATCTACCTTACCTTTATTATCTGTTGTTTCTCTCTCTCTTCATGTCCTTTTTTAACTTCAGTTTTGTTTCAATCACACATGGATTTTCTTTCCACTTTTCTCTTCTTTGAAGCCAGGACTACATTATAAATGTGCATCGGTATAACTATGTCATACACATGTAAGTAAAATCCACAACCCCTAGTGACACAGTTGTAACAACCTAATCCCCGGTATAGACAGCACTATGTCAACAGGAAAGCTTCTCTCACTGACTACTGTTTCTTGTAGTTAAATCCACCTCCACAATGACTGGAGAAGCTTTCCTGTCAGCACAATACCATTTTCAGTGAACTGCTGCTGCAGCATTTTAAGTGTTGACCTGCCCTTTCTCTCTCCTTCTTTAGCCTTCACCTCTGACTCAGTCTCTTTTCCCCTATTTGGGTCTTTCTCTTCTTCCTTTCCCCTCTGTGTATACTCACAATGCTCAGTCACCCCACCTCAATGTCTTTCCTTTCTTCCTTCAGATTCTGTCCCTTCTACTATCCTTCCTTCTAAAGAGTTTCATCCAAACTCTCTTTGCCTCCTCAAAGGGCCTTTGTCCCATGTCTCAGTGTCACTCCTTACCAATAGAACTTCCTCTGCGTTTTCTCCATCTTTGCAGTACTACTTTAGCCGTATTGGTCCCAAGATATTAGAGATAAGGTGAGTGAGGTAATATCTTTTATTGGATCAACTTCTGTTAGTAAAAAAGACAATCTTTTGACTTACAACTTACTTCTACCACTTACCGGTACCTCAGTATAACTTACATTCTCACATGTGTGAATAAGCTACTCCTTGAGTGACGTAAATTACCCTGACCTAATCACCAGTGTGGACAATGCTATGTCAAAGGAATATAGCTTCTTTCTCAAATGTAGCTACTGCTTCCGATGTAGCTACTGCCTCTTGCAGAGGTGGATTTATTATGCCAATAGGAGAGCTCTCTCCTGACAGCACATAGAGTATCTTCACCAGATGCACTACAGCTGCACACCTACACAGGTCTGAGAAACTAATTCAAAGTGTCACTGATAAATACAAGATTGGAACAGATTGTTTAATATAAGTAGTTAACATATTTTAAGGAACCATTCAAGGTGAAATGGCTCATTTACATCTTCACTGCTTATCTTTTTAGGCTCTGTATCTCCCTCTCACAAACAAAGGGAGGAACACCTCTCATAGTATCTTGCCACCTTTTTCTCCTACCCACTAAGAACTGGGTTGATGCTGTCTAAGGCTTTGTCTACCCTAGAAAATGTTATCGATGAAAGTTTCTGTGATGATCAAAAAGCACTGTAATTACAACACTTGTGCCTGTCCACACAGCATTCATTGTCACCAAAGAGCATTCACAGTTGGTGCTTTATCATCTACAGTGAGAGCAATGTATTGTGGGCAGCTATTTCACTGTACAACTCACCACTTTGTGCCACTAGAGTTGTGGGAAGGTGGAGAGGATCACAATGTGTCATGGTGTGGACTCAATGTCCCATGATGCAATGATTTCTGTCCCCTCATTCCATGGGATTTAAACTGTGTTTCATGGCATTTTTCAATGACTCCAGTTTCCTGTGCACTACCATCTCTCTCTAAAGGATGGATTCTGCACTGCTCTTTCGTTGTCAGTGTTCTGAACACATTGTGGCTGGTCATACATTGTACCATGAGGACCTATTTGAAACAGGAATCTGAAGCGCCTGACCTGCTGTGTGCCATGCAAACAATGCTGGATTACTATTTGCATTCTTGGAACATCTGTACATGCCGCTTTTGGGTGCATGACACAAACACAGAGTGGTAGGCTTGTATTAATGTGCCGTTCTGGGATAACGAGCAGTAGCTGCAGAACTTTTGAATGCGCAAAGCCACCTTCCTGGAACTCTGTGCAGACCTCAACCCTGCCCTGCAGTGCAAGAATATCAGAACAAGAGCCACCCACGTGGTGGAGAAGCATGTGGCAACATCCATGTGGAAGTTGGCAACTCCAAACTGCTAATGGTTTGTTGCTAATCAGTTTGGAATTGGGAAGTCCACTGTTGGAGCTGTGTTATTTCAAGTGTGCAGGGCCATTAATTGCATTCTGCTACAAAGGACTGAGGGTCCTGTAAATGTGCATAAAATAGTGGATGGCTTTGCAATAACATAATTCCCTAATTGTGGCAGGGCAGTAGATGGCAAAGATATCCCAGTTGTGACTCCTGATCATCTTGCTACAGAGTACATCAATAGAAAAGGGTACTCCTCTATGGGACCGCTGACAGTTATGGATCACCATGGGCACTTCACTGACATCAACATAAGTTGGTTGGGGAAGATGCAGGATACATGCATTTTCAGGAACACTGGCCTAGAAAGAAAGAAAGAAAGAAAGAAAGAAAGAAAGAAAGAAAGAAAGA
>ML685808.1:2705014-2786485 GCA_007922175.1 Pelusios castaneus
GCACACTTGGCCCAGTTTGGGAGTGGGGGGGGGGGGGGGGGGAGACATACAAATAGATATAAAATAGCAGTGCTATTTTTGTGAGGGTATGCCCAACTAGGGGGTGGGGTCAGCAGGGGAAAGGAGAATGTTGCTGGAAGAAGAGGGGTGGCACAGGAAGAAGAGGGGAAGAAAGGTGGGCAAGGCATTTTTCAAATTTACTGTCAAGGTATGAGTACCAGCACCCTTTTTTTTTTAAAACAAAAAAAGCACTGTAAAATAGGTGAAAATAGCACACGCGCATTATTTTTTTCTTGATTGCCTACATAATGAGGTATGCCTTCAAGACCTAAGTGCATTCCTGGCTCTCCTGCCAGATCCACCTCTTGCACATGTAGGACTAGTATGTTACCTCCTTCCACCATTTAATTGCATCTTTTCCATATGTCCTGAGATAAACAGAGCTAAGAGCAATGCTGTCGGCTAATTCCTGCTTAAACCTATTTCGGCTGCTGCATGCCCAAGTTTATATTCCATGCCTTACAAACCATTTCCTTCTTTACCATGTCAAAGTCCCTGTTTCAGGGCTAAAACAAGAACGTGTTGTAGACACGAAAGCAGACACTGTTTGCTTCTTAAGGCCCATAAACTTACTTAAGACATACACAACTGTTTATTTAGCACAGGAAATCTTGGTACCTGAGACACCTTGCATGGTAACCTGGTAAATGCTGGCATTTTAACACTGATTGTTATTTACAATTAACCATCTTCACAAGTACACTATACATACATCAACTGGCAGATCAGCTTTTCTCTTTCACTAAGCACTCAGTTCTTAGAGATGTGATAGACTTATTCTAAATGCTGGGAAACAAAGACTTTTTAAATGACCACAGCGTGTCTCCTAGGAAAATATCTGCTAAGTGTTTACTCTTGAAAATTGTGCTTTGATTTGTTGAGGACTTCAGCAGGTATTTTTGATGCCTGCAGGTCTTGACTAAGGACTTCTTCCTCTGGCAATACTCCTGATCAGTTCCCTAGGAGTTTTGTTAAAGGAATGAGAGCAAGATCAGAATCTACCTGACATTTTGACACGTCTAACACAGGTGAAAGTCTCTGAAAACTCTACAGTGCAAAATCTGAGACTGTCATTGAAAAGTTGCACATAGAATCCTAATATCCTCTATTTGGGGGAATAAAGATTTTCATTAGTGTATGTAGAGACCCAAGCCACAAAATTCAGATCTGGATTTCAATCCCATGCAAAGTTAAGTTGTGTTTGGAGCCAGGATTTTGGCTGAGATCATCTTTAGAGTCTTTAATATTCTTCCTGTGGAATGAAGTCCTGGTGCTGACATTACACATTTTCAAATTGTACATAGTACTGATGCCGCTCCCCTCCTCCCCCCCCCTTTTTTGGATCAAGAATTTTAAATGAAAAGGACAGCGGTGAATAGACAAAGTGTATACAGACTAACTGTTTTTATAACCACCACACAGAAATTTTTGTTAGTACTCGTTAGCAGGGTTAGTCACAATGAGCACGTTATACCAGACCTGCTGGAACTGCACTGACTTACTATTTACTTCTGGATGAAATTCAAAGTTTTGCAAATCATCTATAAAACTATGAGGTCTGGTTCTTGCACACCAGTTATTTTCACATGCACCACTATAGCAGTTAGTGCAGGTGCCTTAACCACCCTAATGATTCTAGGATTTGCTTTAACCACTAGTACAAAAAAAACCTGAGTTGGTTGATCCTCACGGCTTGCAGCAAGACCAATCTCAGGCTGAAAGGGTGGATGGGGGAATTAGTATGTATCTTGATTCCTGAGACAGTCTGAGGACACTAGTCAGTATGATTTGTGCTGACAGGCCTTTGCATTGAATGTTATTTATAAATCAAATAAAGAGAATTTCATAAGCAAAATCCCTCTGTACAGTACACATCTTGGTACTACATGTGTGCCAGATCTGAATTATTACATATACATTAGTAGCCCTATACTGTTTTCTAAGAATCCCATTTTCCCCACCCCAACACCTATTAGACTAGCAAGATCAGACTCAGATTCTCATCAGTGCCTTGGTTCTGCAGTGATTGGCACTCTGTAAAAAAAAAAAAAAAAAAAGCAACAATTGCACAGCTAGTGCAGTTCTTACATTATTTTTTCTGTGTTTACGATTTTGCTTTGTTTGCCTCCTTCTCCCCACCACCATGTCCCAGAATGCAAAGCAGGTTAAAGGGCTAAGATGCAATTTTTATACATGCTAATTTCTTTAAAAGCCAGTTCTTCATAAAAGCTGTTATGTCCCTTTTCAGTCCATACTTTAGCAGCAGCTGCAGATTTTGCCTCCCAACACATACGTGCTGAACAAGGCCTGAGAGGGTATTTTGGAAATTTGAATGAGAGATTCTGCATTGTTAAAAGGGATGTCTGTAAAAGCAGAGTTGTGTGAGGGATGACTGGCAGGAAAATGAGTCCCTTAGTATTAGCAAGAAAGAGTTTTGTCTTTTGTGTCATGTAATAATTTTCATTGAAAACATCTTTTCAAGTGGTGTCATCCCTCCTCTTTAATTCTGTTCATGAAATCCAAAGCATTCTGGTGATGCATTGGGATCTGGATTTTTAAAATGAGTTGCTAGCTTTAATGCCATTTAAATAGGGTTTGGAGCAAAATTTTATAGGAAAGCTAATTATAGCAAACTGAGCATGCCTCCAGTTTAAAAAATTACCACTCATTCCAAAGGTGCTGGCTTTTTTTTTTTTTTAAACCTTCTCTCTAAAGTGCAAACTGTTAAAAATGCAATGGTCTAAACACAAAATTCTCACATCAAAGTGAAATAAAATTATTTTGAAAGGCAATCTTGATTCTAAAGAAGCCTATTTAGATAAAATGAGATCCATAAATGTCAAGAACACCTGTAGTCTGCCTAAGAATGCGCCTGCTTTTTGATATCAGCACTGATAAGCCACAGGCACATTAAAACAAACATCCCTTATTTTATCTGGCTAGAGAAAAGTCAAAGGAGGCGTTAGTAGTTTTTTGGTCTTAAGATTCTTTCTAGGTAATTTGTTTTCATAGAGATCAACAAAAATATATATACAGACAAAATATATTTGGGTGAAAAAATACATTTGAAAATACCCAGCATGTTTTCTTAAGAAACCATGACATTTATGAGAAGTGTAATTGTTTTAAGAGAGGTCTCCTGACACAACAGTGTAAGTACAATATGACACAGGCAAGTTATTTTCTAATGGAGTTTTGCCCATAAGAAAAAGTTGTATAATAGATTGCATCAGAAACAGACATCTTGACAACACGGAAATGAAAAACCTTTTTTTCCTTCTGCTTATACAAAGCGCATGATATAAACAATCATTGGCTTAGGGGAAAGGAACATCTTTTCAGCTGAAATTAGATGGGGTATATAATAGTAATGCACTTAAACAATATTTTAACTGAAACCATTGTAAATAATGGTGTTAATGCTCCTCCTATACCGTACGTATAAGGGATGGATGCATTAACACCAACCTATACCGGAAACCAACTGACCGCAATACATACCTACATGCCTCCAGCTTCCACCCGGCACACATTACACGATCCATCATCTACAGCCAAGCCTTAAGGTACAACCGGATCTGCTCTGATCCCTCAGACAGAGACAAACACCTGCAAGATCTCTATCAGGCATTCCTAAAACTACAGTACCCAGCTGGAGAAGTGAAGAAACAAATTGACAGAGCCAGACGGGTACCCAGGAGCCACTTACTACAGGACAGACCCTGACCTAGAAAACAACAGAACACCACTGGTTATAACCTACAATCCCCAGCTAAAATCTCTTCAACACATCATCAAAGATCTACAACCCATCCTAGAAGATGATCCCACACTCTCTCAAACCCTGGAAGGACGGCCTATCCTTGCTCACCGACAGCCCCCCAACCTGAAGCAAATACTCACCAACAACCGACCACCATACAACAAGAACACTAATCCAGGAACGTATCCTTGCAACAAACCCCGGTGCCAACTCTGCCCGCACATCGACTCCAATGATACCATCACAGGTCCCAACCACATCAGCCACACCATCAGGGGTTCATTCACCTGCACATCCGCTAATGTGGTTTATGCTATCATATGCCAGCAATGTCCCTCTGCCATGTACATTGGCCAAACCGTACTGTCCTTACGCAAAAGGATAAACGGACACAAATCCGACATAAAAAATGGCAACATCCATAAACCTGTAGGAGAACACTTCAACCTCCATGGACACTCAGTAGCTGACCTGAAAGTTGCCATACTTCAACAGAGAAACTACAAAAACAGACTTCAGCGTGAAACTGCAGAGCTGGAGCTGATTTGCAAGCTTGACACAATCAGACTGGGCCTGAATAGGGACTTGGAATGGTTATCACACTACAAAAAGTGATTGTTCTGTTCACACATTTATCAACAGGTGTGAATAGGCCCCATCTGCTCTTTGAACTGACTTTGTTAACACTTGCCCTCCTCCATCCTGGCATGTGTATATATACCTCTCCTCTGTGATTTCCATTTTATGCATCTGACGAAATGGGTTATAATCCATGAAAGTTTATGCCGAAGAAAATCTGTTAGTCTATAAGGTGCCACAGGACTCTTGTTTTTTTGCTGTAGAACAGACTAACATGGCTACCCCCTCTCAAAATGCTCCTTCTGATTATGAAAAGGTTAGTGTAGGGAACAGAAATGCTAAACTAAAGCCAATGCAGGCATAGCAAGCAGAGCATTTGGTCTGCCAGGCATTTCTGGTGGAGTTTTTAATAATGGAAGCTGTTTTTCTACAGGGGTTTCAACCAATGAGTCATAATGAGACAAAATGGTGGTGTAAGCCCCAAAAGAAAAAGACTACATCTATTATTCAATTCTTTGTTTTGTAATTTTTCCCATGAATGTTGTAAAAATTTTATCATCATTTTGCACCGGAAGGCAACAATGGAGAGGGCTCCAAATTTGAGATTCCAGTGGATTTCTGTTTATTATTTGTCAGTTTTTTGATTGTCAGTTTATTTTGTCCACAGGAAGTAATTGAATTTCTATATTTCAGTGTTGTCTGTTCAGTAACCCTTTACATGATCCTGTATAATTTATTCACTGCAGATCAATTGATTATATTAAGCAAAACACTACTTTAAGCGACTGATTGTGCCTTATTATTGTTCTATGACTGCTTCAGGAAATACAGCAAATCTATGCAAACATTGTTACACGCATAAAATGAAACATTGCAATCATCCTTCAAAGAGCTTTTTTCAGCCCACACGTACTGTAAGCGTAAGGCCATAAATCTATTTTTGATAGTCTGTAAACCTAAAACAAAACATTACATTTTTATAACAATTTCAGTGCTTGTGATATGCACCACCTTCACAATACTAGAAAACAAAAGTCTTATATCTTAGGTCTGAACAACCTTACATTGCCTCTATTAATGTGTTTCACTTGTGACTTAAGGTAGCACTTGTAAAGAAACAACAGTTCAATCTCCATCTCCATTTATAGTTTTCACTTCTCCCACATGCCAGGGTTTTGTGAGTGCTAAGATGGCACTAAATTCTGAAAATTTAAAATGTGAACAAAATAGATTTCCAAAACCTACAGTGTTTAGCAAATTTGAACAAGTCTGTTCTGATTCTGACCCACTGCTGAACAGTTTCCTTCTAGTCCATTTTTCAGTTCAACCTTCATTTACTTCACTTAATTCCCAAGGAAAATCTCTCTATTTCTCTTATGCTTGAGTTATACAAACTTCTAAGCAGTTATAAACTATTTTAAGTTAAAAGAACGATTTCATCAATAAAATAACCTTAAGCCAATACAGAGATTCTACTAAAACCCAATGAAAAAATTGCTTTGCTGTATTGTTTCATCATGCCAAATAGCATACAATTAGAAGCAACCTTTTGGAGTATTCACAGAAATGGTTACAGACATTATTCCATACTTTAATTTGTTGTTGGACGCTAAAGTTCATCTCAGGGTCAGCTGGCATTGATTCTTGGTTTCTCAAGGAAGAGGCAGCGAAGAACAATATTTTAAATGTAATTCCTTTTAACTCAAAAGACTGCAAATATTTTACTGAAAGAAAGGATTTGTGATAACATAATCTTGGCCTGGTCTACACTACAGAGTTTGGCTAACAGAAGTTATGCCGGCACACAGATACCACTGTAATCAAATCACTTTTACATGGATCATAGTGAGGACATGTATCAGTGGAGTGCACTCACACCACCAGTTCTTGCATCAATACCAGGAGCATTGCACTGTGGGTAGTGTGGCAAATTGCCATCTCCACTATGGTGGGTCCTGAGCTTTTCTCTTGGGTGGTGCATCAGGATGCTGCCCATCTCTAGGAGTCTTACTTAGTAAGAGGGCAGGGGGATGAATCCAGGCCCATCCTCTACTCCAGGGTCCAGCTCAGGGGCCTTATGACCAGCAGCTGTGCACTGTTGATACTACTTGCAACTGCACTTCTTTCCCCATCTCTGATCTTCTGTACCTTTCTCATGGCTTTTCTCTGTTTCCTCTGATCAGCTGTAACACTCCTCCCATACTACTTCCACGTCTCCTTTCTCCCTGTCTGGTTGGAGCAGTGGTTTTAGGACTATAGCTGGGCCTTAATTGGCTCAGGTGCTCCTAATTAACCTGTAATAACCCCTGCTCAGTCTAGGGAACAAGGCTTTAATCATTATGGGACTTAGATATCTCCCTTTAATGATGCTCCTGCTGCCTTCTGATGCTGTTGTCTCACACTAGCTATCCCACTTTACAGCTGTAAGTAGGGTCCTTGAGAAGGGGTTGCAGTTCCTCATGGGCCAGGCACAGCATCACATGATGAAAGTTACTAAATTGCATCATTTCATGGCATCTTACTAGATTGATATCCACTTTTCAATTGCCCTATCAGCCAATTGCTGAACACAGACACAAGAAGGCCACAGAAGTGGCGGGGGCTGGAAGGGAGAGAAAGAGGGATGTGGGCAGACAGAGTCTGTGTTGGGGGACAGTGTGTGCTTACACATGCTATCTCTAAGCTCAGATAACATCTGGAAACAACCAACCCCGAGGCAAAAGCTGGTGCATAGACAGTTGGTGTCCTTCTATCCCTCGATCCCAGCTCAACGGAGACCTGGACACCTCATGAGGAGGGGACCCCCCCCAACATCAGCCCCTGCCTCCCTCCCTGGCTTTGCACAGCACATCAGGAATCTCTGTCCCCTCCCTGCCAACTGAAGTCCACCTTGCCTCCCTGCTGCTATGGTCCTAATGCCAGGGAGAGCAGGATTTTCAGAGTTTGCTCGCAACCTGCCTCCCTGGCTTTGTACAGTACATCAGGATTCCCTCCTCTCCTGGCAGCAGCCTATGCTGTTTGTATTTCTGCTGTAGGGAGAGCAAGGTTGATTCCCTCAGAGTTCTCCCACAGCCTTGTCTCCCCATAAATCCAGGAAAATGATCCATCCCCTCCCTGTAGTCCATGCAGAAGCTTGCTGCTGGGATCCAGCATACTCAGTTGGGGCAGCAGTTGTGTGAACTTTCCATGCTGAGCAATTTCAAAACTTCCTGGGACTTTTAAAGGGAAGGGGCATATGCCTGTGTAACTGGAATACATGGCAGCACAGAAGAGCTCAAAACAGTGAGCAGAGTGGTCAGGGTGCGCATTACAGGATAGCGCCTGGAGCCTAGTTACAGCACATAGGGTGCGTCTTAAGCAGAAGCTTAAGTCAACTTAAGGAAAATTAAAGTCAACTTTATTAAATCTCGTTTTAAGTCGACTTTGCTGGCTAAGTCGACTTTATTAAGTTGACTTAGCCAGTGTGGATGCACAGTAGCCCTAAGTCAACTTTAAGTCGACATAAAGGGCTTCAGGGCTCCCCCACTGCTCTCTCTGCCAGGGTGGCTGGCACAGGCAGAGCCTGGTGTGCCCCCCACAGGGCAGGACAGAGCCTTGCCCACCCTGCTCCTATGGCCTGCCAGTGTCCCTGTCCAGCTCAGCCCCCATTGTGCCCACGTACAATGGGGCAAAGGCTGAGCCCCCTGGCACTTGGCAAGGGGTGCCCCCCCCCCACCAGCGTGGACCTGTCCCAGGTCCACCTAGCACCTATAAGTCAACTTAGGCGTCCAGTGTGGACGCTCTAAGTCGATTTGGCAGGGTCCCCTTTAAGTCGACTTAATTTTTGACTGTGGACCTGCTAAGTCGACTTAAATTAACAAGTGTAGACATAGCCATAGCACCTACATAGATGCTTTGTCACTTTAACTTTGACGCAAAAAGCTCTACTCGTCTATTGAGGTGGGGTATTTTGGTCACCAAAGCAGGGGAGTTTTGTAATGCATACAATGCTACTGTTTTATCAACAAAAGCTGACTTTTGTCAACAAAACTCTGTAGTGTAGACTAACCTCTTGATATGGCCCAGTGCTGTCCCATTAATGTAACTGTGGATGATATACAGTTTTCTGAACAATACATCTGTGTTCTGCGTGCTAATGGAAAGTACATGATGAATGCCCTTGAAGAAAGCGAAAGTAGAAAAAAAGCAAAGTCTAGGGACCGATGATGCTGATTTATTGCCTTGAAATATCAGAGGGTAAGTGTTTTCTCAATATTAAAAGTTATACCAAGTGGGGATACAAATTGAGATTATGGTGTTGGACTTGATATTTAATTTGAATAAGACCAATCACCCTTCTGAAGCAGACTTATTGACAGAATTTGAATTGAACTCAATTGATTTTACCTATTTTGGGAAGTGTAAACACTAAAGAGTAACAATGTTTGTGGCCCAGGAGACAATGCCAATTTGTTAACATTGGCATTTTCCACTCTTTTCCAGTTTTCTTGCAACTGAAGTATGATTCAAAGTGACATATCCAAAAATCTTGTGGTTGATCTATCTAGTGTAGGAAAATGATGAAACCAAGTCCAAAAGAGAAATAGGTGCATATGCAATTCAAGTTATCTCTGCATTTACTAACCAACTTATGAAGGAATTTTTATTAATATTATCTATTTTGTGTATATGTGTTCAGAAGTTATTGCACTGCCTCCATTTGCGGTACATTAAGCAATATTTTTGTACAATTATCTAAGAAAGAGGTAAATAACTCAATCATAGGTTAGCGGCCTATTGCTGGAGTGGGTGGGTGAGGTTTTGAGGCCTGCATTTTGCAGGAGGTCAGACTAGATAATCGTACTGGTCCCTTCTGACTTTAGAGTCTATGGCTATGTCTACACTGGCAAGTTAGTTCGAATTAAGGAAGCTTAATTTGAACTAATTTAAGCCATGGCTACACTAGGCTTTCATTAGTTCGAATTAAGGGCTTCCTTAATTAGAACTAATAAATTTGAATATGCTATTAGAACTAAGTGTTAATTCAAACTAGTTAGTTTGAATCATCAATGTGGCCATGTTAGTTCGAAGTAATTGCTTAGTTCGAACTAACTAGCCCACTGAAGTCAATGCAATTCGCTAATTCGAACTAAGCAAGTGCCATGAATGGCACTTGCTTAGTTCGAACTAAAATTTGCTAGTTTGAATTAAGTTAATTTGAACTAACTAAAATTAGTTCGAATTAGTTAGTTCGAATTAACTATTTCAAACTAACTTTAGTAAGTGTAGACATAGCTTATGAGTCTATGAATAGCTATCGTGGTATCGGACTATTGACAGGGAGGGGTAGTGGAAGAGGAAAGGGGCACAGAATATCTTCTTTATAGTATGAGAACGTAATGTATATTTACCTACCCCCCTAGCCTCCCCAAGAGTATATATGATGAAGGCAGTGGCCAGTGGACTAGTTCTAAGATTCTAAAACCTGCTGATAGCATAAACTGGGCATGTCAAACATGTGACCTGTGGGACCACACTCTCTCCCTAACAGAGAGAGAGTATGTGGTCTTGCATACCCAGCGCTCCGCAATGCCGTGAAAGTGTCAGGTCTCGCAACATCATGGAGCACTGGGTATGCAAGACTGTGCTCCATGAGACCAGATTCTCTCCCTAACAAGAGAGAGAGAATTGTATCGCAGAGTGCAGTTTTGCATACACAGCACTTCGCGATGCCGCCAGAGTGCCGTACTATTTCGATTTATGTTATGTATGGCCCACTTGAAACACATTTAAGTGAAATCTGGCCTGTGATAGCAAATGAATTTGACACCCCAGCATAAAATCTGAACAAAGACATCTTACACTTTGGCTTTGGCATGCCCAGCGTTGAGTTTCTAGTACCAAGTGCTCGTGGTGGAGGCTTGAACAAACTTCAGATATTATCCAGATAGTGCCAATGTTCCTTTTGAGTGCAGCTGCCAGGGTGATAGCGATGGACAGAGCAGTGATCCATCTAACTCATTTTCTTGCCTAAGGATATAAGTACACTTAAAACGGTAGAAATGTATCAGTGTAGGGGTTCAGCATAGACACTGCCTGTGCTGATGGCAGGACTTCTCCCAACAATGTTAATCAACCTCCCAGAGGCCTAGTCGACAATACACAGTTAGGATGACTTAAGATGCCTTGTGTCAATTTAGCTGTGGAAGTATCTTTCATTTAACTTTTTCTTTCACTGATGTAAGTGCCTTTCTATGACACTTAATAACACCTCCTCTCTGAGCAGCGTAGAGTCACAGCTGATGTAATTCGGTTGACATTCTATCAATGTAGACACTGAGTAGCTTATGTTAACTATTACTGGCTTTCAAAAGCCACCCCACAATGCTCCTCACTGATCAAACAATCAATACAAGACCTCCTAGTGGTACTGCTGACACAAGGTGCCAATAGGCATACACACAAGCAATTTAATAATTGCAGTGGATTTTTTCACCCATGAGACATAACTATATTGAAGTAAATTTCTAGTGGAGTCCAGGCCTAAGTGCGGTGAATATCAGGTATTTCAGAGAAATGTGAAAAAACAAACAAACAAAACTAAACAAAAACCTTGTAAGGGAAAATTATGGAGTAACTGGACCCATATATAAGAATCTAATAAGTGTCTAACATTTTGAATCACTTTGAGAATATTCAGACAAATGATCCCAACTGAGAGAGCAGTTATCATCTTCGACAATTCATGAGAAGTCTGGATGTCAGGGAAAAGCATCACCTCTTTTATCCATCCTCAGCCTGTGGTTAACCTTCATGCAATTCCTCATCTCCACCAGACTCCATTAGAATTCTTGGTGTTCTTAGAAATAAGAGTTCAGAGACCTAACATATAACACAGCTCTTCCCAATGGAAAGAAGGATTGCTTTCCACAGGATATAACATATTTGCCCAATTCAGTTTTAAATTAATCAACCCATGAGACTTCAGTGGGTCTTAGGGGAGATTACTGCACAGTCTAATAAATCTGAGGGATAGTAAATGAAAAGTTTTCTTTTCATTTGCTCTATTTCACTCCCTTACTTCTAGTTACATCCTTTTGAATCTATCAAAATATTCCCATTCCTCACTGGTGACACATCCTAGAAATATATGTTGATGGTTATATCTCTTCCACCATGTAACCAAATCATTAAAAATCTATGGCCAGAACATCAGTTTGTATAAATCAGTGTGGTACACTGAAGCCAAGGGAGCTATACTGGTTTACCCCAGATTAAGTTCTGACTCATAAGGTAGTGTACATTGCAGCTGATAGCATGTCATCCAGTTCAGGTAGACTTAAGCTAGTGTGCTAAAAATAGCAGTGTGGACATTGTGGCAGAAGAGACTTGAGCTAGGCACCTGATCTCAGAACTAGTGGCTTGAGATCATGAATTGCTGTACAAGATGCAATGTCCACATAGTTATTTTCAGCCCAGTAATTTGAGTGCCATTTACATAAGTGTCTATCAATGCAGGGAGGCTCAGTCCCAGCTGCAGTGTAGACACATCCAGTGTTCAACAGTATCCAGATGGAGGTAGTCCACGAAAGGTAGACTCACTGAATACATGTGCATTATTATTCATCTGTTCTTTTTGACATCTAATTTCAATATGGAAATTTAGTGCTGTTTGAGAGGTAGTATGTCCATTATCCAGCAAAGATTATTTTTGGTATCAGTTGTTTCCACATGTGGAACGTTAAATTTTAATTGAGCCTTTTTAGACTTTTCCTTTTGCGACCCACATCCCTATTGTTAAAAAGCAATCTGCGTTTTTCATTTTGAAATTCCATTCCAAAATCCATTTGATTTATGAATAAGGGAAATACTGGGGCTCTAAATATTTCCTTTTCTCTAAATCACTTGACTTTTGGCTGCACAGGTTTGTCGTCATTGAAGGTTAGTTAGGATTTTCTTAACCTGCTTCCATTGATCTGATGGAAAGAGGTTTTAATCGATAAGCTCATCTGAAGAGGGTTGAATTTTTTGGTCAAAATCCTCAATTTAAGAGTGATGTAGAGAATTTTATTCTCCCTTGCCTATGAAACAAAATACAAAAACTCTTTTAACCTATTCAAGAGACATAAGAGTTACATCGGGAAGGGCTTTGGCCTTATAAACCTGCTCCACTTCTCATTTTCTTTGCAGCATTTTGGAAATTTGCAATTTTTAAAAAATTGTTCTTGCTAAAGATGCTGAATTAACTAGAACTGGAATCCGTATATCCACAGAATTAGTGAAATATCGACGATGGCAGTGCAAGTACCCTTAACCCAGTCTCCATGGTCCATTCATTTTTGACTTTCGAATTACCGACAAGGGCACAGATTAATTCCAGTTATGACATGGATGTTGTCTGTTAACAAACAGGCTGAGACCACTAAGATTTTCTGTTTTTAACTCATAATTTACAGAGCTGTAAAAATAATAAACATCCATTTCTGTCTTTGGATGAAGAGGAGGGAGATTATATCCATGTAATTTCCTATTACAGTTTCAAAGGATCTTGAACTGCCAGAACTGTGATCAACATGATAGAAACAGATAAATGCCTGTGTCCTTATCAGTATATCACTCTTATGTGGAATTTCTGACCCCACAAGGTGCACATCACTGAACAGTGCAACTGATATAAAAACTTTGCCTACAACAAGGGAGAAATGTAAGCTACAAAACAAATCTATCTAAACAGACAGATCTGCTTTAAGGTACTGTTTTATCCAGCCTTGATTTAGCATGCAAGTGTTCTGCTACGCTGTCCAACTTAGGCCATCTATTTCTTTTTTCCTCAGAATCACCACTAGTAGTCCTTTTATTCTGCTTTACATTTCTTGCAGGTTTTGACATTACAAGTACTGAAATGTATCCATATTTCTTACCAAGACCCCATCCCCAAGCTTATGAAAGTCTTAAACTGATGAAACAGTCTGTTATCCTACACTTCAATATTTTATTAAAGATTTCAAGGAAATTCTGTCCTTTGCCCATTCTTTTCCCAACTGCAAAATATGTTTCAAAGGTTTATTTTCCCTTAAGAAAGCTATTCCTAAATTCATTTCCAATGTGCCAGGACTACATCCTGTAGACTGAAAATGTTCTGTAATCAAATGGAATGATTCACTCCTTACCTGAGTCTGCTCAACAGAAGGGTTCAGTAGCATATAGGATAATCCTTTTCATGGATCCTGTGAAGCAAAGATAACTGCTCTCTACTTTGTAAGGAACAATTCAGTAGTGGCAGAAGATTGACAGGATAATCTCATAGATGGTGATGGGATAACCTCAGAAGTGAGTTTAGCTTCAGTTTTGTATGAACAGATGCTTATCTGAAATTTTGGCTTAGAAACTAGGTTTCGAAACACTAGAGATTAGAATTAGTCGTGAGAATTAAAATATTTCCTCCCTCCATCTCAGATGCACTTCCATTTCCAGTTCTGTCAAAATCAGAGTGCAGAGGCACGTGAAAGTCAGAGGCAGGCTTAAGTTGAAATCTCCAGGTATGGCTCTCATGTAACTTTGAATTGTCTGGAAATTCAGATCTAAGGTTCCGGTTTGATAAAAGACATGGCCCAGATGTAAAACTCAGATACTACGATTATGGTGCTATATACACATCTTAATAGGTATGGGTTCAGATTTTAAATACTCTTACAGTTTGTGGGGGTGGGGTGGGGGGGTCAGAAACTGGATCTTGGTGCTGGCCCATCTCCATTTAAGGAGAGTAAGTTAACTGAGATACTTATAATTTAATCATTTAGACTAGATCGAAAACAAAACTGAGATTATTGATTAAATGGATCACTATTTGGGTCAGTTCTTACCATATAAAACCAAGTATGCCCATCCTGATGCAGAGGGTTCCCCCCCCCCATATTATTCTGAAAGACAGTTTAAAGTAGGCTTTATATAAGAACTTCAGAAAAAAAATCACTTTGCTCTCATCTAGTTGGTCCAAAACATAATTTTCTTTGCATATTTCTTTTTCTGGCACAACATAAAATGAGAATTGATTTGGAATTGAAATAAACCACTGATATGATTTTTCTCAATCTTCAAAGAAATCCTGCAGCAAACTCATTTACAAAGAAATCCTAAAATAAAATAGATAGCAGAAAGTTTATCTTCCTATACATCCAGTTTCTGACATTCAATAGCGTGACCTTCAAAATTAATTCCCTTTTGAGTCTGATTCTGTTGTCCCAGCTTTTTTAATAGTTATTAAGTATCCCCCATGCATGCATGATACATCAGCGCAGACACGGTGGCCACTACAATGAAAATATCACTTTTATTTTGTTCTATTTGTATTAGCTATGCACGGAGGATCTGCTGCACAATATAGTTTTAAGAATAAAAATTTACTTTATATTTTCCTATTAAAAAGAAGCTTTTAACTAGTATCGTGTTATCTCCATCTCTTTGACCTATCCTGGCCATTTCTCTTTACTGTCTGTGATTTCTTAGTAGCTGATTGGATTCTGTTTTGACAAGTCTAACCTTTTAAAATATAAAAATATGCCACAGAACATACATTCCACCCAACATAAAAAATATGTATCTGAAATCATTATCTACTGTACCTACATTATTTGGGCACTTGTTTTACATACTGTATATAAAAGAGATAAGCCATGACTGTGCTGACACTGCAGAAATTTATTTTCATGAAATAAGGCAATTGATGACAGAGAATAGCAGCTCTCAAAGGCTATGTCTACACTTACAAAGTTAAGTCGACTTCGTTAAGTCGACTTAACAAGGTTGACTTTGTCTACTTAAAGTCGACCTTGTTAAGTCAACTTAAATTGACTACACTTTAAGTCGACTTTGTTAAGTCGACTTAACAGCAGAGATAGCTGTTATATTGGCTTTAAGTCGACTTAATAAAGTTGATTTAGCATTAATCCCCATCTACACTGGCGTTAAGTCAATTTAAGGACTCGACTTAAGGCTTAAATTGACCTAAAAGGTGTTATTAAGTCAATTTAAGATTCAGGGTTTTTCGCCTTCCTCTGTAGCACAGGGCATGGCTCACCTACCGGTGAATTCTCTGTATCTTAAAGTCCTTAAATCTTGATTTAAGGAGGTAAATGACTCAATCATAGGTTGGTGGCCTATTGCTGGAGTGGGTGGGTGAGGTCTTGAGGCCTGCATTTTGTAGGAGGTCAGACTAGATGATCGTACTGGTCCCTTAAAGTCTATGGCTATGTCTACACTGGCAAGTTAGTTCGAATTAGGGAGGCTTAATTCGAACTAACTAAAGCCATGGCTACACTAGGCTTTAGTTAGTTCGAATTAAGGGCTTCCTTAATTCGAATAGGATATTCGAACTAAGGGCTTAATTTGAACTAATTAGTTTGAATTAAACAATGTGGCCATGTTAATTCGAACTAATTTCTTAGTTCGAATTAATCGGACATTGAAATGAATGGGGATTGCTAATTCGAACTGAGCAAGTGCTTGCTTAGTTCGAACTAACATTCCAGTGTGGCCATGCTAGTTTGAATTAAGCTAATTTGAACTAACTAAAATTAGTTCTAATTATTTAGTTCGAACTAACTAATTCAAACTAATTTTAGCAAGTGTAGACATAGCTTGTGAGTCTATGAGTCTTAAGGAAATGCTTAAGTGGACGCAGCTTTGTTTAGGTCAACTTAAGTGTCCTTAAGTCTACCTAACCTGCCAGTGTAGATGCCCCCAAAGTGAGGGACTGATGAAGACCCTGTCAGATATAGTCTGTCAGATATTCAGTATAATTTTTACAGTATTGATGCTTATTGACTTTTCTAGCAAGAAAGATGGGTTTCAACTGAAAATCTGTAGGAAGGAAGTTGGTGCCCCAGTGCAGAAGCGCTGGTTGGAGGTATTATGTCTTTCAAAGAGAACAAAGGTGTTGTTCCCCTATGTATACATTATCAAGAAGTGCACTACTAGCTTTCTCCCAAGTGCAGTTAGCTTGTTGTTAAGGTCTGGTTCTTATCCCAGCAAGGGTGGAAGCATTATCAGCTCCCTCCCCCGCACTCCCAGCATCCATGTCTAACCCCTGTGCAGCCACAACTTGACCCTCATCTTATGCATCTCTAAAACCTTTTTACATATTAATTTGCATGTGCAGCATTCTCTGTTATGTCTGCTACCTCTAATCTGTATTGGTTCCACATTGGACCTTTTTAAGGTAAGGAGCCATGAGAATGACTGCAAAACAAGAGCTCTATATAGGGTATAAATTCATCATAAAAGTATTCTTTCCTCACCATATGTTGAACATTAGGGCTACCATCAAATTTTGCAAAGCCCAATGCAATATTTGAAGGTCCCAATCATATTCCCACTTCACCTCTAACTGGTTTGTGAACACCGCATCCTTCCCCCTTCCAGATTATGTCAATCCTTTGTGCACCCATTTGCAAGGTTCAAGCAGACATCACCCTCTCTTTGCCACCCGAACCTATTTCATTCAGAGCCTGATTCCCCTCTAGTGACCAATCTAGGTCTCAGCAGAGGAGTTTCTACAGGATCACAGAGCAAAGGGAACAAATCTGAAGATGTAGCACTACCCATCATCAATTCTTCCTCCCTCCTCCACTCATTGAGTCAGCAGGAATGAGCTGAGTCAAGTCATGGTTATTCTAATGCAGCAGCAGGGAGTTAATGGAGCCATATAGATACAGTAGACTAGCAGCATATTTATTTACAAAACAGCAACCGTGGTATTATTTAGTGTCACATGAGTGGGTATAGATTCCTCTCAGTAACCAGAAGAATAGGTTAGAGAGATGTGATTCCAATCCTTCTTTATCCTACCAGCTGGAAGAGTGGAAGGAAAGAGAGGAGCATCAACAATGTATCTGTGAGAAAGATGAATAAATGTAACCTGCATTTTATAGATGGGTAAACTGAGGTGTAGAGCCATTACAGGCCAGATTCTTGTATCCTTACTTCTGTTATTTTTACCATTGGCATTAAAGTAATGCCTAGAAGCACCGATCAGCAAGTATGCCCCTATTGTACTATGTACTAAATGGAACACCAGTATAATTATTTCTGTCCACAAATAGGTCTATATTAGATGGTAATTACTTTGTGTACTAAGAGAATTATCCAGTAATCCTCAGGGACATGTACATATCATATATTTGCATAGTAGTACAGTAAATCCTAGTAAGTGATGTGCCTTTCCT
Organism: Pelusios castaneus; assembly: GCA_007922175.1. Lineage (NCBI taxonomy): Eukaryota > Metazoa > Chordata > Testudines > Pelomedusidae > Pelusios > Pelusios castaneus. Next base: position 2,722,619 of record ML685808.1, read on the forward strand.
ACATTAGCCACTTTCCTGTTAATTCAAAAATATTTCTATTTATAGATCTGACAGTCTCACGTAAAATGTTTTGGAATGACAGCCCACACAAGAAATAGTGCTTAAAAATTAAATGCCTAAACATGATAAAGCAGATCCAATCTAGGCTTTCAGTTTCTGTTTACCTACTTACATCTTCATTCCTGATATATTTTATTTATTTGCGTAAATGAAAATGCTGTTAGGACCACAAGTTCCATTAAAACCTCTGTCCACTGTCAAACCACTTTGAAAGTCATATCTGTTCAGAAAGGTTTATTGAGAATGATGGTTAAAAGCTGCCCAAATATCAATAATTTCTTCTGAAAAATAAAGATTGGATCAGAATAGTCATCAAGAAGTATAAACAATGTCAGTGACTTTGGGTGGTATATATGTTCTCATGAGTGTGAACTAAATTTCATGTATATTATCACTGTTTACATTCTCATCATTAAGTTTCCTTCCTGATTTTATATAGTCTACTTGAAAATGTGCATTAGCAATTCCCAACCCCCTCGATCCCACACAATCAACTGCTCACACACAATCAAAAAATATTTATACAAATCATTCAGAAAATAATTTTGAACAAATACATTTGCAAAATCCTGAGCTGTTTATGAAGAATCAGAGATCAGAAAGAGGCGACATTAATAGAATATACTGTTTACTGAGAATTATTCCTCCAGCTCTAATCAGCATTGCAACCCAAACCACCTCAGTCTCCCACAACGCCTTATTGACACTTTTAAGAAAACAGTGCAACAGAACAGAATGCTACAGAACCAAATACAGGAAGGTATTTAAGATAAAAACGCCAAATTGTTACCTTAACACCCTCATTTTTTCCCCAGTTCTATTGCATTTATAGATGATGTTGTATTGTGTTTGACATAAGGATTCAAAAGCATGACATGGATAAGCTTCACCTTGGATATTAAAGTAGTTCTAAGATAAACAGAAAAACTGTACTCAGATATGCAAACCTCCTTAACTGTGCCCAGATAGGTCAATCTCATGTAGCTGGTGTATAGGAAATGTAGTTGTGCTGTCATTCAGCCTATTGGGCCAAGTTAATTCAGACTTTGTGCAAGCCCCTGAAGTGAATGATTATGAGCTTATGCACTCAGAAATGCATTTGCCCCAGATTTTCACTCTTCAACCAGAGCAGCAAACAACACTCTTTGAGAGCACACATAAATGGGTTATGCGCTTCTGTAGTTATCTCAGAAATCAGTGATAGCAATTGCACCAAGATAGTTTGGAAGCAAAGGCCTAGACGCTTGACTGATGAGGGAGTTGTTTAGGGCAGCTGACAAATTGCCTTGCTGAATAGTTTTTTTATATTTTCTATGTCTCGACAGCTTCCTGTGGTAGCCAAGTTACTTTTAAACATAAATCAAAGCAGTATGGGCCAAATTGCATCACCTGATTTTAACATACTCTTTCTTCATTCATCATCATTCAATTTAGCTAACACTGTATTATTTAGTACTATTGCTGCTGACTTGTCTCATCATACATTATATTTATTAAAACTGTTTCTCAGCTATCGTACTTTATGGTGCAGAAACCCAATTTGCAGTATCACCTGGCCGGTTCAATCTGTTATCACACATGTTGAAACTAATAACCTCAAATGGACTTCTTTTTTTAAAAAAAAGTATAAGATCCCAGTAAGCAGCATGGAATGCGACACCATCTGCTACAGAACTGTTTGGCAAATCAATCAGTGTTGTCTTGTATTGCAGAACAATGCTATAGTATTGTAACAAAAGTGGGAAAGAGATTAGGAAGATCATATCTGAGATGTTCCATCTCTCCATATGGAAGTTTAAAACTTCCACAGTTCTACCTAGCTCTGCATAGCCTTAGGACACACGTTTGGTATGAACAGAGTTCTGTTCATATATACTCTATATAGAGATTTTGTATTTGGTATAGCTGTTTCAATTAGGAGTGTGATTTTTTAATACCAAAATAGTTATGCAACACCTACTGTGAATACAGTAATGTGGCTTTTCTGCCAGAGGACTAAGTTATATTAATATAAACAATGAGAATTGGTATAACTGCATCCACTCTACAAAGACAACAGAGTCCTGTGGCACTTTTAAAGACTAACAGATTTATTTATCGCATGAGCTTTCGTGGGAGAAAATCCCACTTCGTCAGATGCTTTGAAGATAGGAAAGTTACAGAGTGGGAGGAAATTAAATGGAGGGGAGTGTATGACATAGCATCAGGTCAGGCTGTAACAGCAAATCAAAATAGGTGTTAGGATTCAAAACACTGGGGAACAGCACATAGAGGAGGGGGAGGTCAAATCATTTGTTGTAATGCGAGAAAAATCCATAGTCCCTGTTTAACCCCAAAACAACTGAGTCAAATTTGCCTCGAACTTGTATGCAAATTTGACTCAGTTGTCTTGGGGTTAAACAGGGACTATGGATTTTTCTCGCATTACAACAAATGATTTGACCTCCCCCTCCTCTATGTGCTGTTCCCCAGTGTTTTGAATCCTAACACCTATTTTGATTTGCTGTTACAGCCTGACCTGATGCTATGTCATACACTCCCCTGCATTTAATTTCCTCCCACTCTGTAACTTTCCTATCTTCAAAGCGTCTGACGAAGTGGGATTTTCTCCCACGAAAGCTCATGCGATAAATAAATCTGTTAGTCTTTAAAAGTGCCACAGGACTCTGTTGTCTTTCTACAATAGACTAACATGGCTACCCCTTTGGAATTCCACTCTATAAGGTTGTATGGCTTTAATTTTATCTAATAAACTACAACATTTTGTACAGACAACACCTTAGTGTATTTAGGAGATTACCAAGGAAACCAAGAGCTTTGGATAGTTGATCTTTTATTTAAGGTTAATTATAAAATCAAAAGTATTTATAGGATCAGGGTGTAATACCCATGTTTAAATTTGATCATTTGATCTCTTGAATAGTCCCACTGAAGTCAAATAATATAAATGCTCTGAAAACTATGGGCATTATTAGCTGCCGCATGAAATCTGTCTTGTGTAGAGGAGGAAAAGACTGAATTCAAACTTCATTTCTTTTTGTTTAAAAAAAAAAAAAAGTCACTAGGATGGGTAACATCTATTCTACTCTCTATGCAGATTTTAAACTCCAATCATCATGTTTTCACCAGAAGGGAAATGAACTGCATAACTAACCAAATAATTTTAAATTATGAATTTGGCACTTAGATATTTAATTTGAAATGTGCATGGTCAGTTAGATAAACCAACTATTAATTATCGACAACAGACAATTTTCAAATATTGAATCTCTACAATGGACTTGTCCAAGGTTAATCCATAAAATTCATTATTAATTTCAAATAAAAAATAAGTTCAAGAATTTCAGACAATATTCATGAACTGCGAGAAAAGCACAGTTCATCAAATTTATAATTCATTATGAATTTGCTGTCTCTGCCACATGTGATTAGCATTCCAACCTTCTGAAGAACAAGTAAAGTAAAAATATTTTAGTGGATAAATATTTATTTCAGTTTCATTTCTTGTTTCTTCTTTTGATTGTCCTTTATGAAACTTCGCATATTGGACTTAGCCATTGAACTCAGTGCTTAACCAAACCCAACAACCTATCAACAGTTCAGCTGTCATTAGCTTAGTTTTCTGAGACAGTGAAGAATATAATTTGTCTTGGTTACACTAGCAGCTAAACTGTGTGCTGCTGAATTGATTACTGACACCTATTTCAAAAATAGATCTTTTCCTAGTGTTGTCCAGTGTCCATGTTTTTTGGTGTGTTACTTTTATAAGAAAGCTATTATCCTCCCCTCTGCCCCCAATCCCCTTTCTTCCTCCCATTATCAGATCCTTATGCCTCTATTTCTGATGTGGAATCAAATTGGTGTCATCTGCATTTATGTTAAAATGCCAGGTTTAACATTCAAACTGGAGGTGCAGGGCAATTTTCTCTTCCAGGTGTTAAGGTTTCCTCACCCCATGCTACTAAACAAGCAAATTATACTCCAGATGCACATCTCTCTAGCCTCAGTCAGTCTCAAATGGCTGAGATATATCACCAGCTGTCAAGCTCAGAGACACTAACAGCAGCAAGATGTTGCTTCGTGCTGCTGAGTATATAACATAGACCTTCTGCTATAAATTTCTCACTTGTCTTGATTGCTTATTAGTACTTCAGTTGGTTAGAAAGAGCATGTTTATGAATCACGGTCTGAATCTAAGATCCTGGGTTTGCAGTAGACAGGTTTGGAAGAGAATGCTCCAAGGTCATGGGGCAGATTGCTTTTTAGGGGTGAGGGGGAAAGGCACGGCGGAAGGGGAAATTCAGAAAATGAATGAAAAGTGAATTTGGGAAGGTCTCCTCCCCGAGACCAGATATTTATTAGAAGAGTGATGGCATCTGCTGTTATTTGGCAGTGGCATCCTAGCATATTCCTGAAACAGGGAAGGAAAGATGGTTTTGTTCATCTTTAAAAACCTCTAAATTTGTACCTTACTGATCATCAGAAGTAGCCTCATAAAGCCCTGACACAAACTTAACTATAGTGGAGCTGCTGTGTCTTTATAATCTGTGTCAGAAACAAAGCTGAAGAAAGATAGCAGGGTTTTATTCCACATATAGAAAGAGTCTTCCACATACAGTTCCTTTCATTCAAAGGAACCTGAGGGGGTTGCATGCCTAGTGGGATTAAACTGTCCAAGTCTCTTCAGGCTATTCTTCGGACAGAACCTATTGCAGGGTTACCGACATCACAAAGTCCTCTTTGCGGGGGGTATGGAGATGGAAGAAAATGGAGGCAACCCTCCCTATATTAGGGTCCTGCATGTGACCAACACTACCCACAAAGTGGAGAATACTGATTAAGAAGGGAAAATGGACAAAGAAGAGAGGATTACTCATCTTGTGCAATAATTGAGGTTCTTCAAGATGTCTCCCCCTGAGGGTGCTCCACTCTAGATCTTGGCACAGCCCATGTCCTCAATCAGAGATTTTTACCAACAGTGTTTGTTTGGGTCATGCATGTCCAACCCTGTCTTACAGTTCCATCAGTGCCCTTTTGGGCACACAATCTGATCCATTCTGTTCCTTCTCTACCATGGAGCCCTAGCTCTTGACTCTAAAATAGGAGAGAGGAAGGTGAGTAGTGGAGCATGAACAGGGATACACATCTCAAAGAACCTCAATTATTGCACAAAGTATGTAACATCTCTTCTTCGAGAGATATCCCTGCGGGTGCTCTGCTCTAAGTGTCTCTTGAGTAGTACCCTTAGTTGGCAGAAGGGACTTTGGAGTCAATAGATAGTATGGAGGAAAGTACCGATAGTCTAATCGCTGCATTAGCTCTTGATGCTTGGTCGACGATATAATGTTTCATGAATGTATGAGTCGAGGCCCAGGTAGCCACTTTGCATACATCTATGATTGATATGTTAAGTAAAAAAGCTGTGGATGTAGAGACCAATTTGGTTGAATGTGTTTTGATCCCATGTTGCTGATATGCTCATTTGTGCACAGTATATATGGATGCAACATGTAATCTACTTTGAGAGTCTTTGTGTGGACATGGTGTTATTTTTGGACTGTTCTGCAATTGATACGAATAGTTTGGGGGATTTTCTGAATGACTTTGTCCTTTCCAGATAAAACAGAATGACATGCCTGATGTCCTGTGTGGGTAGGGCTGCATCCAGTTCATTGTTGTGGGGTTTTGGATAGAATACAAGTAAATGGATATGTTGATTTAGATGAAATGCTGATGAGATTTTAGGGGAAAATTTGGGGTGGGACTTAAGGATGACTTAATCCTTGTGCAAAACTGTGCATGGTGGATAGGCCATGAGTGCTCTGATTTCACTTACACATCAAATTGACAAGATGGCCACTAAGAATCATACCTTCTTAGACACATACCTTAGCGAGCATGTTGCCAAGCCCTCAAATGGTGGCTTAATGGTGGTATTTAAGGTCCCACAATATTGTGGGAGGATGTATATGCGAGTATAAGTTCTGTATACCAGTCCTGAAAGATTTGACAGTTGTTTGAGCCAAGATCGTTTTATCATCTAGATAGCTACAGAAGGTGGTGATGGCTGCTAGATGAACGTTGAGTGTGTTAATAGATAATCGCGACTCTTTTAAGCTCAGTAGGTAATCAAGAAGTATTGGGACTGATGTGGTTTTGGCAGATACCTGCTTCTGTTGGCACCTGCTCCACAATTCTCAGCTTTGTTCCTGAAGCTAAACCATATCTGTGGCACGCTTGAATGCACTTTCCAGAGCTAGAATAGTCAGTTTTGGAAACTCCGTTAAAAGCTGCTGAAAACTGGGCTTTAAAATGGAGGCCATGACATACAAAAAAACCCCAACAATTTCAGGAGATAAGTGAGCAGATCGCAACCGAATGAGGTAAGTTGGAGAATACTGAGGATGAAGCTCAGCTATTTGCAGACCTGTGAAATATTAGCTAGTCTTAAACAACAACAAATACCATCTCTAACATCTCAGTTTCTCAGATCTCAACCTAGCAGGTGGAACACCTTTTTTTAGTACACTGTGTTAGAGAAACAGTGTTTGATTTGGGGTTCTTTACAGTTTATGCAAATGATCCACTCTGTACAGTACTGAAACATGTATAAAAAGCCTCCCATGGGTGAAGTAAGTTGACCTTACCAGCTCAGATTGTGTATCAGGGATCACAGTGTGTAAAGCGTGCTATGCAGTTATATTATATTACAGAGACTGCTGTTTTGATAGTCACCAATTAGAGCAACGATGACTTACACAATCTGCTATACATTTAAGATGCTCTGTAATACAATTAATATTTACAGCAACCTCAAATATATTCTACTAAGCCATATTTAATCAACTGTCAATTGCCACTGTTGTCTGCTATGTCCCCGTAGGAGTAGATTGAAATAATGGCACTAGTTGCCTCTTTCTGCTACTCCTTGACTGATTGACAAGTCGCTGCACAGTAAGTTGCTTTCCTCTACCATTTTCCCAGTGGGTGGTACAGCGCAGTAGTGATATGGAACAGTAATGACATTGCATCAGCAGTCACTATAATATACATATGACATGAGCTGAATTTTCATATTTTTTTCATCTTTGTATGTGGTTGGTCACAGAAAATAGTTTTTATAATATAAATTCTACACAAGCTCAAATGTGCTTTTGAAACAGAAGATGAAGAGCTCTAAGGGTACATATTCAATAAGTTTTCTAGGATTACTTTCCATACATCATATCTAACTACTTTGTATTAGTTTGGATCTAAAGATGCCAAAAATTATTCATTGTGGTTATTGATTCAAAGCACAGATGGAAAGGTGCTAATCGGAAGCATTCTGAGCACCCAGGACACCAGAAAGGCTGTAATGGAAGGTGGTATTTGATGAGATCACTTCTCCCTAATCTCACTATAAATGGGAATGTAGTCTTTGGACTCTATGGAGAAAACTGTGTTCATTTTTTTCTGTATTAAAAAGGAATTTTCCTCTCCATCTCCTATGCAACACATCTCTGCTCCAAATCCCACTACTCAGTCTTGGCAATGGGAAAGTCATTTAAGTCATTCTTCATCTTATATTGACAATTTTGAAGGTCTTGTGGTTAATATGCTGTACTTGAACTAAAGAGAGCTAGTTCATGGTTCTGCTGCAGATTTCCTGTACAATTTTGGGCGTCTCACTTGATCTTACTCAGGTCCTCATCTGTAAAATGGGGTTGATAATAATTTTATTTTTCTACCCCTTGACTGTTTAGAGGGATTGGCTTCCTGTTGTGCTCAGTTGTGGTTTCTAGCTATTAGTGTAATACAAGATAGAAATCAAAGGGAACAATGAAAAAATATGAGTTTTATCTCAAGGGAGTCAATCTGAGGATTTCCCAGCTTTATACATTTAAATGGCATTTAGTATACCCAAAGTGTAGAGGTGCTTACCTTTTATTAAGTAATAAACATATCTTGGTCTCATAACTTAAAAAGCTAAAGGCGTAGGCATTTGGCAGTTTTAATATAATTATGATGGAGTTAACAGTGAATCTCTCCAAATTGTTATATTGCAATGTGTTCTCCCATCTCACTTCTGTGCTCTGACTCTCTATTAGTCCTTCTATGCTGTTTGGCATTCCTATCCCAACAAAACTGCCTATTGTGGCTCTACTAGATATGATATTTCAGAAGCAAAGTGCAAGGCTTGCTATCTTCATTTGTATGCAGCTACCCAGTTTATTCTTCCAACCTGCAGCTAGCCAAGAACTGGAATATTTTGATGATGCAGCACCAACATACTAGCAATTCAACTGTTTTTTATTAAAATCCTTCGCAAATTAACCTTTAACTAATAATTTTTTGAGTAAAAACATTAACTATGCATTTGCTTTTCCTCAGAAAACTATTTATCTCAAGTAATACCAACTAAATAGTATTTCCAGTAGGGCTTATGTCTGAGTTCTTAAATGGGAACACTCAGAAGAATGAAAGATTGTGTGACCACAACTCTTGTGTGCTTTTCAAAAAATATATTTCTAGTGAGTGCACGGAAGTTGTGTTATCTCAACACATTATGTCCACCAACAAGACGAAGAACTCATAAAAAGTTAATGCAAGAAAAACAACACAAACATATGTCTACTTTGTCTACACAAGAACAAATAACAGAAACATAAAATAACAGGATCAGGGAGTAGGAGATGACATGTAGTCCTTACTCACATGAGTAGTTTACTCACATTGAAAAGACTAGAGTTACTCCCTTGAATAAGGATTGTTCCATATATGAAGATAATAGGATTAGGCCAGGACTTGACAAAATTGGCTCCCAGTTAAGTGCCAGCAGTTTTATTTTTGTCACGAGAAGGTGTTCCTCTGCTGCCTTTCCACAGCAGAGCTAGGAGCCAAGCTACAAATACCAGTCACCATGGTGACCTGGCTCTTGGGTTTTGTCAAGCCCTGGATTAGGCACTAGTTATTAAAGATGTTGGGAGCTTTAAGTGTTCCTTCAATAAATAAGTGTTCAAATTGTTTTTTTCGAAACTGTAAACTTGACAAAATTCCAACCTGATATAGTAAAGAAAAAAAAAATACTTCTTCAAATAAAAAAATGATCATTTCAACATTCTATGTCTAAGAGGAAAAATATGCCTAAAAGAATATTCATTGTATTAGTTGGAATATATGAAGCCTGCACGTGTTCAAAGCAGTAGAAAACAAAAGCCATACACTTATATGAGGTTACACCTCATTAAAGATGCCAATTAAGAGTTAAACATCAAAACAATAGAGCTCTTCTAGTCCATTTATTGCAGACATAGCTTGTTAATCAGACCTAAATGTCAGCCTTGGCTGCTTTGTTCATGAGTGTCAAATAGAAAAGACACTCAGGGAAAAAGTCAAGTTAGTAACTACAGTTGCTAGAAATGTATTAATCAACCTTATGTTAGATTGTAATAGACCTAGATAGCTTTTTCTTGTATTCTGTAGTCACTGCGTAACCTTGGTCTCCTTGCTAAAAGACCAGAGTTAAGATTCTTTAAGAACACTAAACTACCTGCTTCTTCTCAAAAAGAAACTGTTTTAAGTGCCATAGGAATGCTCATATTTGTCAGAAACATACCAAAAATTTTTACTTTTGCATAGTTTTCTACTTATTCCAGCAATGAGCAAAACTCACAATTTCTAGCAACAAATGACATCCCTGTTAAAATATGAACAACTTAATTCTGCACATTGGACAGCAGGGACAATGTCCATCTCGTTTTAAAAAGTTCAAGAAATTAGTTTAACAACTTTGAAATAACACATTTAATGGGTTTTTTATTATTATTTCTTCAAGGCTTTCATTACTTTTCCTCCCATTTTAGATTGTTCGGTAGGAAAAGAGAAAACATTATCCAGAAATACATCTAGTAGGCAGTATATAATTTGACAAAAGCTGTTTCTTTGCAAATGTACTCCAGGGTAGATAAAATAAATCTCAGAGCCTGGCAAATACTGCAAAAGAATCCTACTAAATGAATATCCAGTTCCCCCCAAAAGAACATGAAGTTGTTCAGAAGAAGTCAAGTACAGATAGGCCAGTAGTACAGCCAAAGTTCAGAGACATTAGCCAATCATTCCTAAAACTCATGTGTGAGGTACATCATAAAGTGCAATTGTTGCAAGACATTTTATAGAACATTCTATAGCGTAAAAGTTAGATTAAGGTTACATTCCACCAGTTTTTACACAAAACTCCCAATGATATGAACTCTGCACAGGAATTATTATTACTATTAACTATTTGTAATACAGAAGCACCTATATGCCCCAGTCAGGATCCAATTGTCCCAGGTGCTATATAAAAAGAATAAGACAGCTGTTGAGCCAAAGAGTTTACTGTTGGGGTTAAAAGATAGTCTCACATCTCACCAACGTCAACATGAATCCAGGGAGGGGGACAGACAGACAGACACAGACACACACACACACACACACACACACACACACCACTACAGTAGAACAAACAAGGAGTCTTGTGGCACTTTTAAAGACTAACAAATTTATTTATTGCATGAGCTTTCGTGGGAGAAAATCCCACTTCGTCACAGGACTCCTTGTTTGTTTTGCTGACCTAGACTAACACAGCTACCCTTTTGGAACATGTCACCACTACAGTGGAGTGTCTACATCTTTAGACAAGTGGGATTTCCCACCATCACTACCCAGTTTTCAAATGTCCCACATATGGCATTAGCTTTTTTAAGGTGATTTCTGCTTGTACACAGATAAATGTATTCGTACCCAACCAGTAAGCTAAAAGTTATGAGGGAGTTCCTCCTCTCTCTTCCTTCCCCCACCAACTTCTTACAAAAATGCATCAGACACCTGTCTCCAAGGATGGTTTATGGCTAAGAATTGCTAGAAGAGATAGGTGCCTCACTACAGCTTGGATATAAGCTCTGGGTCTTCATGAGAAGGAAACACCTTAGTACACACTCTTCTCATCAGCATCTCCTATTAGAGATGAGAGGTTAGGCACCTCCTTATCTATCAGTTGGCTTTTGTGAATAACAGTCAACGAGGCCTGTCTCTCATTGCATAGGAGCCTAGGTACCTCCTTCAGGCTTTGTAATCATGGTGTATTGCTGTCATTTTCTAGGGCCTTATAGTAACACAATTAACCTTTGTGAATATAGGTCTAAGTTCCTCTGATACAAACTGGCTTGAATCTCCCTTTAAAGTTTCCTTTGCCCATCACACACCACATGTGGAGGAAAAGGGGTCAAGGGATTTGGCTGGATTTTCTTCTGGCCCCTGGTAATGTAAGTTTCTATGTGCAATGTGAATGAAAATTTACAGGTTTTGGTGCCTGGCCCTAGTTATTGCTGCTAGGCATTCACTTTCTTGTAATGTACATATTGAATAAGTTTTTTTTTAATATCTGGGGATTATAAACAATAAGGATACTATAACAGGCCACCATTAAGTGAACTGCAGGTTGCCATCATACCAAATAAGTTTGCTATATGGGAAATGAAGGAAGGAAAGAGTGTAACACAGGAACCACAAGTGGGGGATTCTGGAGCAAGAAACATTCTGAGAGGGTGTCCACAGAGGTGGCCTTTGGCTATTGGGGGCCCTAGGCGAAGACCCATTGCGGGGCCCCCTATAGGGCCATGGGGGCTTTCCTATAGGCATGGAGGGTCTCGCTCCATGGCCCTGGCTCCTCCCACCCAATCCCAGCTCCCCCCTGTGTCCCTGGCTCCCCACTGCCAGCCCCCCCCCACTCCCAGGCCCAATTCCCCACCACTGCCCCGACCCCAGGGGCCAGCTCCTCCTCCTGTTGCTGACTGAGGCAGACACGGTTTTGGGGTAGGTGAAGCAGGCCACGGGGCCCCTTACTGCTTGGGGCCCTAGGCATGCACCTGCTTCGCCTACCCCAAAAGCCACCTCTGGGTGTCCAGAAAGGAAGGGAGAAGAGCAGAGATACTATGGTGATTATCGTGTTGAATGCAGTTTAATATTCTGAGTAGAAAAGAGTTGGTTAATGGGGAAGAGAAGGTGTGCACAAAGAAGTTGTTTTGTTCATCTTTTTCAGCTTCATAAAACTTTAATGAAAAGGAAATTTTAAAAGCAGAGCCAACATATTCAAAATCAAACCAATCAGCCATTGATCTGACCTGAGGGAATGGAGAACAAAACATTCCTAACAGAGCACTTTTAAATAAATCATCATTACTTAAAGGTGCAAAGCCCAGGTGTTTGCAGTGCTTTGTTCCCCATTTGCTTCAGATGGAATTACTGAATGAGTGATTGGATTTTGAAGACATTCTGGAAATATTTGCTTTGTTTTTTTAAATTTTCTTGAGTACATCACCTAATTATATTGAAGAGAATAATACTTTGCACTTCTATAGCACTTTGCATCTGAAGTTGGAAAACCCTTTACAGATTCTAATGCATTAAGCCCCACAATTAATACAGTGAATTCACGTGGGTACACTGAGGCACAAAAAGTTTAAAGGGACTTGCCCATGTTCACAAAGCACTTCTGTGGCAGAGACAGAAATAGAACCCAGATCTCCTGACTCCTTGCTCCAAGCTTTACATAGTGAAAAGAAAGTCCTTCCCATTTCACTTGCAGACATGTATGGTCCCAGGGCAACAGAAACAGTATAGTTCTGGCTGTACAATACAAGACGAATGGGACAATAAGGACTTCATCAACACCACTACTCAGGCATTTTGGGGGCTGAAAAGAACAATTAGTGGATCCCTAAATATGCAGGTCCACTGACCAGCCCCCCCAACCACAAATAGATGGCTGTTGTGTAGTCTCAGTGGGTGGATCTCATCTCCCATGCAACATAGCTTTGCATCAAAACCAGTTACTCAGTAGGAGTTATGGCACTGAGGTATTTTGAAAATCCCACAGGATATCTAAACACCATTAAAATTCCAGCCCTCAATCCTAATAAGTACATATTTGCATGCTTATATATTTTAGATAGCCACATCTACATGCTTAACATTTTATGCCTGTCATCCTACATTTAGTCAAATTCCAATGGGGTAGCCGTGTTAGTCTATTGTAGAAAAACAGCAGAGTCCTGTGGCACTTTTAAAGACTAACAGATTTATTTATCGCATGAGCTTTCATGGGAGAAAATCCCACTGCATGAAAGCTCATGCGATAAATAAATCTGTTAGTCTTTAAAAGTGCCACAGGACTCTGTTATCCTCCATTTAGAAACTCCATAATCAGAGAGTTCTCATTTAGACACATAGTCTAGATGATCTATTTCAATGTTGTGTATGTGACCACATCTGTGTAGCCAATTAAGTTGTGCAGGGTAAAGTGTTTGGTATATATGTACATCTTTTTGTAGTGTGTGAGCCTTCATGAGTATTAGTGCAAGACATATCTCCCTATGTGCCTTGTAAATAAGAAAGAGATTTGTAGTTGAGTGGCATCTGTCATGTTCCCTGCATTGCTATGAAGTAGTTAGCTCCTCAGGCAGTAATTATTTGGAGGTGAACTACTGAATTTTATAAATGCCATTCCTGCCCTTTAAATGTTTTGTTCATTAGTTTACAACAGCAGTTTACAGTTAAATTGAAAAGATTTTCTTTCTCATTTTTACTAACTCTTCCCTATGGAAAATAGAAACATTGGGATGACTGAAAAATTCTCTCTCTTTCTCTTTCTTACATACACACAGGACAGTCACCTATGAAACAAAAACCTCAAACTAAAGTTTAAGATATATAATTTCAGAAATATTATTTTTACCCCTACTTAGTATTTTTAAGAAATACTGTCTGGTAGATTGTAATCTGTCATTCTCCCAATGAAAAAAAATCACCAAAAATGCACCAAAAATAGGAAAAATTATAATCTCTTGAACTTTTATTCTGTACACACCAAACAACAAGCAACACATTTCAATAACTCTATGTTTTCAGACACACACACTTAGGAAAATGATTAGATATAACATATAATACTGACTATAAAGCCATTATAACTGGCTATTAAAGAGCTATCAGACCAATAAAATAAGGATATCAAGGGTCAAATAAGGGTCAAACCCTCTGTTATCCCATTTTGTAATGGGAAAATAAAAGGGAGCTGATACAGTTACAAATTTGTATTCCAGTATACCTCTATATTTTCAAAAAGGAATTTTTAGCACCAATTAATAAAAGAAAGGATAAGCACAGGAGGGAAAAAGCACACCTTAATTTACACTTAAACTGTCACTGACAGAAAGAGTAGGACCTGGAGGGAAGAGAATTCTATGCTCTTTTAAGAATTTGGATTTATTCTCCTAAGTGATTAGGGCTTTTTGACAGAAGGCCAAGGTCAGACAATTTATACTTCATAACACAGGACAATTATTAATCTACATTACCTTTCGGACAAATTAAGATAGAATAGGGATGCATCCAGCATGAGGAATTAATTTAACTCGTATAGCCAAGAACAATGGACATGTAAATCAAAAATCAATCACATGGACTACTGAGGACTGTCTAAGGAGATACGGATCAAAGTGGCCTGTGAAATTCTGGGTACACAGGAGGTTGATGTGTCCTTGCATTGGGGACAAAGAGGGTGGCAGTATTACCAAATGTTTCTCCTGAATACTCGTTTGCTGTACTGCCTTCCTCCCATCCCCAAATAAGACTATGTCACCCTTTATTAAATTGGCAAAGGATAAGAAGTTTCTGAAGCAAACCCCTTACTCATGGGATCAGATAAAGGACATGGGAAGAAACATCCTCTTCCATTAAGAAATATCACAGAGAACTGCAACAGGCAAACTCAGCAAAGATACCTAGACATAGGAAGAAACATAAGTTAGTAAAGCTAATTGTAAAAGGTACTCCAAAGATTTCTTTAATTAAAAACCCTTAGCCAGTAAGTCGAAGTAAAAGCAGGTCTTAATAGGTGGACTTAAAATTTCCTTAAGTCGACTTAAGCAGCAGCTTAAGTCAACTTAAGGAAAGTGTAGTGTAGACGCAGAGTAAATTAAGTCGACTTAAGCCTGCTTAAATCGACTTAATTTACAAGTGTAGATGTACCCCAAGTGTTTCTGAATTCATTTTACTAGTTTTTAGCATGAATAGGTAAAAAAAATGAGCTAATACAACAGACTTCTCAGCATTAATAATAACCAAGTATCTTAAATTTCTAAAGGATTGCTCATTTTGCCGTAGATGCAGGAATTGCTCCGTCCCCATTAAAATGCAGCTACTACTGAGACTGAACATGAGAGTAGTTAAAATAGCACGTAGAAACTCTACAAAACATGTAAGTAACAAATGAAGGCTATAGTACACTTGGATGAAGTTGCAGAGTGATTTAGCAAGGCAGCAAATGCAATAATACACAATAAGGATGAGTTAGCCAAAACAAGGCAAAGAAATTGCTCTGAAGTCATTTTTGAGACCAACAAATAAACTCAAGCTGCAAATATTGGTCACTATCCATAAAGATGAAAATAGAAGAGGTCTTTGTCTGATGGAACTGAAGAATGTTAATGAAACATCAAATATTCTAAAGATGTTTCTGTTATAATCCTCATTCAAGAGGCGGAATTAATTTTTCTGATAACTCTGATGTCAGTGAGCAAAAATTTTGTACAAGATTTTGACATCAATGTTGATTGAAAACATTAGATTAGAAGTGCACATTTCCCAGTCTAAACCAAGGTGGTGATTCTTACCTTCAGAGTATTTAGTAGCATTTGCCCATGTGCCATGCCATATCTCAAACTTGGTAAATAAATGAAATCCTTTTGCCAGGGGGAGCTGGCGGTGACAAGTGCCGCCAACCAGATGCACAAAGGTTCAATGTCTAGGGGTTCCTTTTAACAATACAACACAGAACTGGCTTGAGTTCCAAGTAATTTGAGACAGCTACACACCACACTTCCCTTCTCACAAGCACCAACCTATAGAAAGGAAAAATTTTAATAAAAAAGGGAAAGGAATCTAACATTAATTAGAAAAAACATTACAAGCATGATTCAGAAGCATATGATCATGAAGAAAACATCCATCTAAGAGTATATTGGACATTGTCTTTTGCCTCAGGTTCTCCCTTGCGGTGAGGAAATCCAACAAACGAAAGTTCCTTTAATGTGCCACTCCCATTTCCGTCCCATTGTTGGCCTTGGTCAGTGAGGACTCAGAGTTTAGAGATACATTTGCATGAGATCACCTGACATGCTATGCGGGGAGGGGAGAGGCATTGAGCAATGCCTCTGATGCTACTTACATGCCATTCACTCTATGTTGGTGCCCACTGCTGCCATCACTGGCCTTGCCACCAGTCATTCCACTATCATTCTCTCTAGTGCAACCTCTGGGATGTCAGAAAGTTCTATCATTTCACAGAGCTCTCAGCGATTTCAGCATTTAGTTGTGGAGCCTGACTGCTAGTGTAGGCTGTGCAGTCTCTTTCCCCAGAGATACCATCCCATAGCTGGGCTGAGCCTTAGCACTTAGATCTCATTATCAGTGATTTCAGCTATAGTGATCTACAACAAAAGATTAACAAATTCCTTCTGGCATAAGCTTTCATGGGCGCCAACACATCTGACGAAGTGGGTTGGAGCCCACGAAAGCTTATGCCCGAAGGAATTTGTTAGTCTTTAAGGTGCCGCAGGAGTCCCGTTTTTTACAACAAAAGGCTCTCCATTGAGCCTAATTAGCTCTATCACTTAACAGTGGTAATGCAGAGCTGACACCATCACTTCCAAACACCATTCCCACCCTCGCTCATCTCTACTGGGCTTTGGCACTCTTACCCCCACCTTAGCAAGTGCAGTTCAGGTGAAGGCGAACCCCTCAATCAGGGCATGCCAGTTCTGCTGCTCTTTATTCATATAAGGATGACACCACAGTGTTACCCCCTGCTCCAAATAACAAAATGATTTGCAATCCAACACCCGCCAAAAGCAATCATTTGAACAAAACAGCTCCATCATAATGTGCACCTAGCCAGAGTGGATGTGTGTGTCAAAAGCTTATTTTGAATAAGTCCAAAGTTAAAGCTTCATAGGTTCTTAGAACAAATCTAAGCAGATTAAATTGAATAGCATGGTGGTTTTGGTTTTAGGTCTTTGCTGCAAAATAGAGTTCCACTTCTCCAGAAATCCTGCATGTGGCCTCTCAGCTTGAGATCCAGCCCTGATTTCCCCTCCATGAAAACATTGAATTCCAGTGATATGGAGTCACATCAGAGATCCAATTCCCTAGCTGCTTAAGTTTCACAGGCTGCGTCTACACTTGTAAATTAAGTCAACTTAAGCTTGCTTAAGTCGACTTAATTTTCCCTGCATCTACACTACAGTTTTCTTAAGTCAACTTAAGCGGCTTGCTTAAGTCGATTTAAGGAAAATGAAGTCGACTTAATGGAAATTAAGTCGACTTTACTAAACCTAGAATTACTTCGACTTAAGGCTTAATTCGACTTTAAGTCGACTTAGGGCTACCTCAGGACTACACCAATGCCGTCCCTGCCGGGGGGGGGGCACGGGGAGCCTGGCATGCCCCCCCACAGGGCAGGACAGAGCCCTGCTCACCCTGCCCCTATGCCCTGCCAGGGTCCCTGTCCCCCTTTGCCCCATTGCACCTATGAACAATGGGGCAAAGGCTGAGCCCCCGGCACTGGGCAAGGGGTGCCCCCCCTGGCCCTGTGGACCTGCCCTAGTTCCCCCTAGCCCCTAGAAGTCGACCTACGCATCCAGTGTGGATGCTCTAGGTAGACTTTGTAAGTTCCCCCCCAAAGTCGACTTAAAATTTAAGTGTGGACTCACTAAGTCGACTTAACTAAGTTGACGAAGTCGACTTAGTTAAGTCGACTTAGTTAAAGTCAACTTAAATTTCCAAGTGTAGACATAGCCACAGTGTCTGGGAAGTTGGATTTCAGTTCTATATCCTGGTTTCTGGAGCAGGAGAATCTGAGTCACCTTGTCCTGGTCACCTTGGTTCAAGGTGGATCAGGTTCAAGTGGCCATGACATTAACATAGTGACAATTGTGAGTCTTAGCTCACCAGTGTTTTGTTTTTGTTATTAGTGTCACTGTCTACCAACAGAATCTTATATTGCACCTAGCAAATATGTTTGTCACAATTTCACAAACAATATAATAGTCATGTATGCTTTTTATTTGGATGAATAATTCTTCTCTGAATTGAAGCACATGGCTTACATATGCAATTATGCTTTCCTTGTGGTTCTACAATTGGGTAAAAACAGGTCCCAGGCCAATAAAGCTAATGTTAACATCTGTATATTCTTTGAAAGGAAAACTGAAGTCAAGCTGAGTAAGTACCAAAGGTTGTAAAATTACAGCACTCCCTTTAGAGCTTCAAGTGGTTCTCTGCAATCAATGGTCCAATTCCATTAAATGTGTTTATCTTTGGATTGTAGAGTGCAAAAATCAAGGATAAAATGGTGAAAAGACCCATAAATCTTTTAAATGTGATAGTTTGGGCTCTGGGAAATCCCTGAATTGTATTCAAATTTTTATGGTCAATTCATATACCATGAGAAGAGGCAACGTGTCTAGAAATTTCTAATGTGCCTTGGAAACAGATCTTTTCCTCAAAATAGGTGATTAAGTTGGCGAGATTTTCTAGGGTAAGTACTTACTGTGTTCAGAATGGAACTTTGCTTTTAAAGGTACACACAGCTTCTGTAAGATATTAGAATGTTTTAGCAGCATATTTAGTTAACCCAGTGTTGATGTATCCTTATGCTCTGGCTCAAGCTGTCTTTGATTTTTTAGCCTGGGCTATTCAAGACCTGATCTTGCAGTCCACGCATAGACAATCCCAATTATGGTCAATGGGACATTAGCCTGATAAAGGACTATCGGGTTTGGCCTTCATTCTGAGGGTTCTATTAGCTCCACTGGCTCCCAACCTCCTTAGAGTTCCCAATAACAGGGCACTCTGAACTTGAGAAGGGTCAAAGTACCTACAAAATTCTGATATGTCTTCACACCAGAGCATTTCCTCAAAATAAGCAATTGAAACATTGAAAATCTGCTGGGAAGCCACCTCCCACAGAAGACACAGGGATCTAAATGTCTATTTGCACTTTCCTCCACTATTTAATACCTGGACTATAATATAACTGATGGCAAATAAGGTAAGGAGAAAGTATGGAGAAGTTATTCTTTGGTATTATTGTAATGCTTGTTTCTTTTGTTTTAGTGAAGGTAAGGACATATTTACACACCAGTTTCACATTTAACTCTAACTTCTAAAATTTAATCTAAAACTCTCTGTAAATGCTCTTCCTATTTGTAGGGTGTTTTGTGAAAGGCCAGAACAATCATTACTAACATATGACTGTTGATACATTTGATTCTATTGTTCTTATTAGAAAAATGAAAAGAAATGTTTTTAATTTGTTGAAGAAGACTTCAATCATGCACCCTGTACTCTTAAATGTAGTCCCAGCTTAAAACTTCCAATGTACTTAGGAAAACTATATAGATATTTGCAAAAAAAAAAAAAAAAAAAAAAAAATTCAGGAATAATCTAGAAGAGCACAAGATGTTGTATTAATACTGGTAAAGTTTTGCCAACATGAAAAATTCAGCTTGAAATATCATATATTGGCAAAGCTCTGCAAATGTTTTGTTTTGCTAGTCTAATAGAAATTCTTGCAACATTTCAAACTATTTGGGGTTCACCCAACTCTGTTCAGCAGAACAGAATAAAATATTCTTAGCAAACAACAGGAGGCTTTCAACTTTTTCTTTTTACAAACTGTCCCACAACCAGCTAATAATTTCCTTGAATTTTCTGAAATTAGAAGAATAATATCAGTAAATGTTTCTTGGTCTAAAGTTTATGAACAATTTATTGCAAGTATTGGAAATCAGAGCTGAGAAATATTCAGAATTTGCATCCTGAAGGAACATCTAGTATTCAAATTTGTTTTCATCCTAAAATAAGACAAAAAGTTGAAATTTCAAAAATTTGATGGAATGGAAATTTTGAAAAAAATTGATTTGATAATATCAAAACATTTCACTTCAAAATTTGTATTTGAAATTAAACATTTTGACATTCCTGAAATCAAATATTTTGTTTCTTTTTTTTTTTAAACTCATCCAAACCTTTTGTTTCAAGTGAGGTGAACATTAAACTGCATTACACTTGCCTTATAGAAACTGGAGTTTAGGCTTTCATTGTCCTTATTGGGTGGGATGCTTGAAGTCCTGTATCTCCTACAATAAAATACCACACCAGCTGACTGAGTTGCCTGGTACATCATAGAATCACATGAGCTGGTGCATCTTAGGAAATGTATTCCAGCAAGGAAACCTGGCTGATGGAAAGAATGGGAGCAACAGGCTTCCTGAACTGACTACATCTTCCATGATGCATATTACCTGAAACAAAAATATTTCATTTTGATTTTCAGAATTTTATGACTTACCTCCTTATTCAAGACTCTATGCTACTATGGTACATTCTGTCACTCAGTACTTTCAGGCAAGATATCTTTTATCCAAGAAGCATAGATTCCAAGACCAGAAGAAACCATTGAGATAATCTAGTCTGATTTTCGGTGTGACAGAGACCAGAGAACTTCCCCAAAATAATTCTTAGAGTATACCTTTTAGAAAGAGATCCAATCTTGATTTAAAATTGTTCCAGTCAGAATTACTCTAGTTTCAACTTCCAGCCACTGGACAGGGCTACACTGAAGAGCTAGTTATTAAATTTTTGTTCCCCACATTGGTGCCTATAGATTAATCCCTTAGCCTTTTCTTCATTAAGTTAAATAAATTGACCTCCTTGAATCTGTCACTATAAAGCATGTTTTCCTTAAACATTCTTGTAATTCTTCCTGAATTCTCTTCAATTTTTGAACATCTTTCTTGAATTGTAGACACCAGAATACAGTACTGCAGATGCAGTCACACCAGTGTCAGATACAGAGGTAAAATAACCTCTACTTGAGATTACTGTTCCTACTTGAGATTCCCAGTTTTGCATCCAAGGATCATACTAGTTTCCCCACCCCACCCAGCATCACACTTGGAGTTTATGTTCACTTGACTATCCATCTAAACCCCAAAATCTTTTTCAGAGCCATTGTTTCCTAGGAATGAGTCCCCCATTCTATAAGTATGGCCTACATGCTTTGCTTCTAGAGGTATACATTTATATTTAGTCAAATTGCAAGTGGCTTGCTTGTGCCAGTTAACCAAGAGATCCAGATTACTCTGTAGTAGTGACCTGTCTTCTTCATTACTTACTACTCCAATTTCTTTGTGTTATCTGCAAACTATGTGTGTGATAATTTTATGCTCTCTTCCAAGTTATTGATTAAAACGTTAAATAGTATAAAGGCCAAGAAACAATCCCTGCAGGACCTTGCTAAAACACACTTCTGCTCAAGATTACTCTCTGTTTATAGTTATATTTTGAGACATATCAGCAAGTTAGCTTTTAAGCTAGTGGTTCCCAACTGTGTTGGATCCCAGATGGAAAGCACAGGGCTACAGGCTGTGTGTGGTTTCCTTACTGCAGTCAGGGAGACAGATCAGCGAGGAAGCAAATTGCTTTTTGAGGGGAGCCTGCTGGCCCTTCAGGGCTGTAAAAATTATATCTGTGGCCCTCGATCCAAAAAGGTTGGGAACCACTGTTTTAAGCCATTTAATGTGTGGCATGTTAATCTTATATGCTTCTAGTTTTTAATCAAAATCTTGGGCAGTACCAAATCAAATGGCTTCCAGAAGAAAACATAAGAGAAGAAAAGTCATACTGGGTCAGACTATCTAGCCAAATATCCTGTTTTCTGACAGTGGCCAATGCCAGATGCTTCAAAGAGAATTAACAGAACATGGCAAATACCAAGTGACCCATCCCCAGTCATCCAGTACCATCACCTGGCAATGAGAGGCGTTCTGACACCCAAATCATGGAGTTGCATCCAGGACCACCTCAGCTAATAGCCATTGCTGGATGGACCTATCCCTCATCAACTTATCTAATTCTTTTTTAGATCCAGTTATCCTTTTGGCATTCACAGCCACCCCTGAGAATGAGACCTACAGGTTGATCGTGCATTGTGTGTAGAAGTATTTCCTTTTGTTTTTTTAAAAACCCACTACCTATTAATTTCATTGGATGATGCCTGGTTCATGTATTACATGACGGGGCAAATAACATTTCCTTATTCACCTTCTCCACATCATTCATAATTTTATATACCTCTATTATATTTCCCTCATCTGAACAGCCCTAATCTTTTAAATCTCTCCTCATACAGAAGCTGTTCCACACCCTTAATCATTTTTGTTGCCTTTTTCTGGGCCTTTTCTCTTTCCAATACATCTTTTTTGAGATGAGGCAACCAGATCTGCACTCGGTATTCTAGGTATGGGCATAACATGGATTTATCAAGAGATAATATAATATTTTCTCTTATTTTCTATCATTTTTCTAAATGTTCCTAATATTCTATTAACTTTTTTGATTGCTGCTGTACATTAACTAGATGTTGGTTCATTGTTTAGCCATGGTATCATTTTTCCAATCCCCTTACTATTCTTTTTATTAGGGTTATACATTTAATTTGACATTTGGTTATGGTGTTTTCAGAAGAATTCCATGCTGCTTGCGGGCATTTCACTCTTTTAACTGATCCTTTTAATTTCTATTAACTTGTTGTGTGTTTTTTTGGGGGTGGGTTTTTTTTTGTTTTTTTTTTTGTCTAATGCCTCTTTGAAGTTAAATGTAACTATGGTGGACTTCTTTGGTATTTTTCACTCTACAAGGATGTTTAATTTAATTATATTAAGTTGCTACCACCGGGCAGTTCAGCTACATTCACCTTTTAGACCAGATCCTGTGCTCCACTTAGGACTAAATCAAGAATTGCCTCCACTCATGTAGGTTTTAGGACTAGCTGCTCCAAAAAGCAATCATTAATGGTGTCTAGAAACTTCAACACTGCATTCCTTCTGGAGGTGACATGTACTCAGTCAATATTGATTGTGATATTTGAAATCCCCCATTATTACTGAGGTACCTATTTTTGTAGCATCTCTAATTTCCATGAGCATTTCACAATCACCTTCACCATCATAGTCATGTGGTCAGTAGTATATTCCTACTGCTACACTCTTATCAGTCAAACATAGAATTTCTATCCAAAAAGAATGTAGGGTACAGTTTGATTCATTTAAGATTTTTACTATATTTGACTCTGCTTTCTTCATAAATAGGACTACTCCTCCACTATCATGACATACTGTCATTCCTATATAATTTCAACCCTGGTACACACTAGCATGGCCTACTCTGTTATTCCTATATAATTTGTACCCTGGTACTCAATTAAAATTACATCACATCAATACATCATCTTTATAGAAAAAAATTATAATCTCATTAAAAAGCGATATTAGGATAGGTTGTGAGGATCTATTTTCCATAAACCCATGTTGATTGGCACTAATTTTATTATCCTCTTTTAATTCTTTATTAAATTGAGTCCTCTTTCAGCCACTCTTGTATCTTGCCTGAAATCAATGTGAGACTGACACATTGATATAATTACCCACCTCATCCCATTTATTCTTTTAAATATTGGCACAATATTAGCTTTGTTTCAATCTTCTGGAACATTCCTAGTGCTCCAAGAGTACTTGAAAAGCAACATTAACATTCCAGTAAGCTCCTCAGCCAGTTCTTTTAACAGTCTTTGATGCAAGTTATCTGTACTTGCTGATTTAAAATTTTCTAACTTTAGTAGCTCCTGCTGAATAGCCTCCTGAGATACCAGCACAATGGAAGACGCATTATTATATGACTACACCATCAGTTTCGTTCCCAAATACAAAAGAGAAATGCCTTTTCTGCATTATTCTTCTTATTATAGATAATTCTACAACTTCTATCTAGTAATGGACCAACACCATTATTAGGATACTTTTTGTTCTTAACATAATTAAACCCAATGTGTCAACCCTGCTGGTCATAGATTTCTTCTTATATCTCATTTCCTTCATCATCAATTGTCTACAAATACTAGCTGCTGAACAATATTATTATTCATTTTTCTGTTCTTCAGTTGTTATTCATTTTCGTTTTCTACCCGCATCTTTCCATATGCATGAAATTTCAAGGCATATAGTTAGCTCCCAACAGGATGCTACTCAAAATGGTCATAAGTAGGGAACCTCGACTTGCTGGAAGACTGTAAGGAGTGAGCCATAGCCATATGAAGAATTAAGGAGATATTGGAAATATAGGAAGAAGGAAAGCAATTTCTTTTCTAGATCTAGAAGACATTCAGCTTTGGTGTGGGCAGGTTATTCCAGAAACAGTTCACATCACCCTGCTTTGTTGACAAACAAGCTAATCAAATGCAGATGCTGTACATTGTGTTTTTTCCCTTCGTCAAACAATCATGTTGCAGCATCTATTAACTGTCAGATGTGAACACAATCACAGCTCTGTAATTCCCAGACATAAATAGAGCACATTTTGGCAGTTCCAATACAGAAATGATGTTATGTTACTAAGCAGCTCATTTTCATGTGTTCTTCATGGAATGTTCAGTACAGATTTCTGTTATCAGAGTGGTTGGCAATTCCTCTCTTTTGTTTCACCTGTAACAACCTGCCAGGAGAAAGCAGCATCTCAACACATCTCAGTGACTAAATGATCCTCTGGATGGACATGGTCAGAGAAATGACATGGAAGCAATGCATTCCTCTAAAGAGAAACAGAGAATCTCCAGCCCCAGATGTCCAGCTAATCCATCCTAAGAGGCAGTATTCTAGACTATAAAAAGAGGGTACATCCACTGTATTTGAGAAATCGGTCAAGTCTGGCAAAAGTCTGAACTTTGTATCTGCAAAACCACAAGGCTGTTTTCAAAGAAAGCAGGGATGGCTATTTTTGCAGTCATCACTTGCAAAGTGATCAAAACTATTAAAATTTTAAAAGGACCCTGGAAAATTAGAATATTGAAAAGTGATTGATAGAATCTGATCTTAATTCTATATCTTTTTGCATAACACTGCAAGGAAATATTTTGTAATTGGTTTCTTTATTAAGGCCCCATATATGTCAGTCATAGAATTCAACTCACTTGAACTTTAACTTTCTTCGCCAATGTTCATGATAATCCCTCTTTGGGGGGGAATAAAAAAAAAATCAATATTGAAGAACATGAGTTTAATGGATATAAGGGCTGTATTTGAGTAATGATGTATACAGTCCCTGTGATAGTCCAGGTTGCTTAAATATTCAACAATTGAAGTTACGGTCACTACTAGTGTGAGTAATTGCTCGCTGATCAGAGTTAGAGGGTTTACATACAAGCACATAAAAAGCAAGTGATACATGCCATGAAGTATTAGTTGATGTCATTGTGTCCAAAGTCTTTGGGTGAATAGACTGCGTGCTTAGTAAGTTCGCAGATGACACCAAGTTGGGGGGAATGGTAGATACTTTGGAGGGCAGGGACAGGATCCAGAGAAACTTGGACAAATTGGAACACTGCGCCGAAAGAAACCTCATGAGGTTCAACAAAGACAAGTGCAAAGTCCTGCACTTAGGACGGAAAAATCCCATGCACTGCTACAGGCTGGGGACCGATCGGCTAAGTAGCAGTGCTGTAGAAAAGGACCTGGGGGTTATGGTGGACGGGAAGATGAATATGAGCCAACAGTGTGCCCTTGTTGCCAAAAAGGCCAATGGCATATTAGGCTGCATCAGTAGGAGTATTGCCAGCAGATCGAGGGATGTGATAATTCCCCTCTATTCGACACTGGTCAGGCCGCATCTGGAGTACTGTGTCCAGTTTTGGGCTCCCCACTACAGAAAGGATGTGGACAAATTAGAAAGAGTCCAGCGGAGGGCAACAAAAATGATTAGGGGACTGGGGCACATGACTTATGAGGAGAGACTGAAGGAACTAGGCTTATTTAGTCTACAGAAGAGAAGACTGAGGGGAGATTTGATAGCAACCTTCAACTACTTGAAGGGTTGCTCCAAAGAGGAGGGAGCTAGGCTGTTCTCGAGGGTGACAGAGGACAGAACAAGGAGCAATGGTTTCAAATTACAGCTGGGGAGATCAAGGTTGGATATTAGGAAAAACTTTCTCACTAGGAGGGTGGTGAAGCATTGGAACGGGCTATCTAGGGAGGTGGTAGAATCTTCATCTTTGGAGATTTTTAAGGCTCGGTTAGACAAAACCCTGGCTGGGATAATTTAGGGGGAGTGGTCCTGCTTTTTAGCAGGGGGTTGGACTAGATGACCTCGTGAGGTCCCTTCCAACCCTATTATTCTATGATTCTTGTCTGATTTCTTGGTAGTAATGGAATAGAAGGTGTAAAGGGCCCATGCTTGCTCACTTGCTGCCCTGGGCTTCTTCCTCCACAGGCCACATGCACATGCAGCTTCATGCTCTCACTAGTGCTCTTTATTTACAAGCTTTTCTTTCTACCACCTACTATTCACATGTACAGTCTCAGGCCAAGGGCCATTTAGTCTTAGCCACCAGAACAAGGCAGCTCACCACCAACTGAAGTGTCTCCCTTTCAGACTGACCCCTCATCCCTTCCGGCTATTGCTCTTACCACGGCTCTTCTGTGAGGCTCTGATCAGCTCCCTGAGGTCCTTCCTGTGAACCTTTATAAGGCCTGTCTAATAAGCCTCACAGTTGCTCCATGTTAGTACAGTTCCTGCAGGATCACTCAGCTGGCTCCATTGCCCCTTTAATTAGGGCTTTAGTGGGAGATGGCTGACATAACCCTCTGATTCTGCCAACACCCTGTCATGGGAATGTGTATACATTATCTCCAGGGGTTTAGAAATGCATCCACTAGCAATCACAGGCTCTGACTTCCTCTAGAGCAAAATATCACATTTCTTGTGTGTTTCCCCTCACTTGTAATCACAAATAAGTCTGTGGAAGGTTGACCCCACTATTTCCTCCATAATGTCCTTTTACTGAGCACTCATTCCCACTGGTAAACTGCCTGCTGAGATAGTCTGCTGGAACATTCTGCAACGCTATAAGTGAAGTGCTACCAGAGTAATTTCATGTTGCATGCATTTGAAGAGGGGTAGATATGCTCCCCCTTGTCTTTAATTGAAAACTGAGTCCGACAGAGGTGAAAAGCAGGTGTGTCTGTGAATGGAATTGGTCACCAGCTGTGAAAAACTCCCTCAAATTAGCCTTTCATTGAGGAACGGACAAACATGGTTTCCTCATTTCCTTAGTTAGCATGCTACTACTACAAGGCATTTGGTAAATATCCTCAGTGCTGTCGATAGTACAAATAGCAGAACTTTGTATTAATAATGGAAATTGCCCAGCTGATACCTTAGGAATTTCCTGTAAGCAGATAAATTGGCTTTATGTAAAGAGGTATCAGGGAAGTCAGGAGCTGAATACCAGTCCTGTGGTTTTACAAAGGGGATTGTAGAGACCTGAATCATTATCCTGAACTTGATTTGTAGCTGAAGGTATTCAGCTGTCTCCAATGCAGATTAGGGCACCAATCTCCCTTTATCTTGGGTATTTGAAAATAACAGTAATAAAACTCTTTCTCCAGTATTCTTGAGGCACTTCATCCACATCTTAAGAGTTAGAAATGTCTCCAGTTCTTGATGTAGCATGATCTTGTGAGAGGGGTTCCAGAAGAGGGATGGGGCACATTGGTGATAATGGAGCAGGTCTGGAATTGTATGGAATACTTTACCTATAGGATTTCTAGGACCCAATAATCCATAGTGACAAGTTCCAGGCCCCAAGAAATTCAACCAACATTTCTCAAATGGAAGTGTGGTTATGCAATAAAGCAGGGGTCTGCAACCCAAAAGATAAGAAGAGCCATTTTTGAAAATTCCTTCAATAACAAAGTGTTTTGAGAGCCACAATGGGTGTAGCCTCCTGGTGGGAGGTGAGCCAGGATTTCTGCTGCAGGGTCCCCTTATGCAGGGGGGGGGGAAGCCCAGAGCCAGGCATGGGCTTCCTGCAGGATACCCTGGTGGTTGGGGGAGCCCAGAGCCACAAGGGGGCAGCCAAAGAGCCGCATGCGGCTCCAGAGCCACAGGTTGCAGACCCCTGCAATAAAGGAAGGATCCTGCCAAAAGGTGTGTGTGACTCCCAACAAAGGAGTCAAATTTGCTGTTTTGATAAGTATTTGTGGCAGTGTGAGCAGATGAGAGGGAAGCAGATAGTCTTCTACACTAGAAGAAATGATTACTCTGTGCAGTAACTGTATTTCCTCAAGATATGTATCCCTACAGGTGCTCCACTCTAGGTGCATTAATGTCCCTTTCACGTTTGATCAGAGATTTCTCATAGCATTGTCCATTCAGCCTATGCATGCATGTTAGTCAATGTTGTGCCCCAAGTCACTCTTACAGAGTATTGCATGGGTAAACCGGCCTCGGGTCCTTCTCTACTGTGGATCCCCAATGGTAGAGAACTCTGATGCAAAGGGCAAAGATGGTGAGTAGTGGAGCATCAGTAGGGACACACGTTTTGAAGAACCACAGTTACCACACAGAGGGAGTGACCATTTCTTCTTCTTTGAGTAGTGTCCCTGTTGTTGTTCATCTCTAGGTGACTACCAAGCATTGCCCTCTAAAGGTGGAGAGGGTTTCAGAGTCAAGTACAGTATGGTGGAAAGTACAGACAAGTACAACACAGTAGATGAGGCAGAATTGAGAGTTATTGCATAGTGTTCAGAAAACATACATTTAGATACCCATGTAGTAGCTGTACAGATTTTGATGATCAGTACGTTTTTGAATAAGGAAGTGGGTACAGACCTTGTAGAATGAGTATGTATAAGTGAAGGTGTATAAGACCCGCTCCTTTCCCCTGCTGACCCTGGCTCCCAGCTGAGCAGCGGGGCTGGCCAGGGAAAAATCGGTGCCGGCATGCCATATCAGTGCATACCGGCTCAAAAAAGCCCTGGTGCAGAGAGTTATCTGAGGGCAAACAGGCATCTGTATCAGGGAAGGAAATCATGTTTGCCTGAGTCAGGTCAGAACCATTTGAAAGGCCCTGTATGATATGGTTAATCAACCTTGTAATGGTCAAACAGAGGCTAACTAATCACTATGGGGCCAAAAGACCATACCTTTTTGTCTCTGCTGTGCATGTTCCTGGTGATGGTACAGATAAATGGAGGCAGTTCAGCTCAGTCAGGGATGGCTGATGAGGAGAAAGGTCTCCTGCAAAAGACCGTTGACCCTCCAGACTGTTGAGGCTGTGAAACCTGACTGTCCTGCTGAGGACCGTGGAAAATGATAGGAACATTAAGTCACTACCAGTCAAGAAAATGCCTGAGATGGGCTTTCAAGTAGGGAGTGACCCAGGGAAATGTTAGGAGCCGATGCTTGAACTCTTAATAGGGAGTTTATTGACTTCATAGGACCTAGGTTTGGAATCCGGTGAAGCAGAGTGGACCTAGGTTCTGCTAACTCTGTCCCACACTTGCCACTGAGCATGGTTGCCTGTGACTTTTGATATAAAATCTTGTTTGACCCTAAATTACTATTTTTTGGCCCAGCCAGGGGACCAAGATACTATAGACTACTTGTTTGCTATGCCCGCCTAAAGGTTCCTGATTGAGATAGCTTGACTTAGCAGGGGATCTCAATGACTGTGATGGGTATATTAACCCCATATTCAGCAAATAGGGATGACCCCTTATGGATACACTAATCCCCTGAGACACTCTGGCTCTGTTTTTCTTTATTTTGAGCATAACTTTGAATCATAGGGGTTTCTGCGGGAATGCATACAGTAGGGTTGA
Organism: Pelusios castaneus; assembly: GCA_007922175.1. Classification (NCBI taxonomy): domain Eukaryota; kingdom Metazoa; phylum Chordata; order Testudines; family Pelomedusidae; genus Pelusios; species Pelusios castaneus. The sequence goes on from ML685808.1 coordinate 2,752,477, forward strand.
TGACTACTGAAAGTGAAAAGCAACCCTTAAGAATTGGTGACCTAATCTGCCCCTCAAGCAGAAGTGTGTGTATATCTTGTTTGCTGTTTTGATGAGTATATGGCAGTAAGTCATTTGTAGTATCTGTGAACAACTTAGATCGGTCAAAAGGAAAGTCCTCAACTCTCGTCTGAACCTACTTTGAGAAATCACTATAATGGAGCCAGTGCTGTAGCGATCACACAGATCACTGAGTCTTGAAAGGTTGTGTTGGCAAGTAGTTGATCCACTTCAACAACGACCTGGAACTGCTCCCTGTATTTGCTTATAGGTGGTCAACAATTGATGTTAGCTTGATATAATTGACATATATAATGTCCTTTGGCATCAGACCCTGATAATTGGCAATGCTAAACTAGAAGAAGATCAAAGACAGAACAAGGTTGACACTCCTTTTCCCCTTCCCTCCCTTCCCCAGGGAAGATCCTATATAGTCTTCTAAACTTCCTTTGGAAGATCCAAGGATTGAAGCCATAAACACTTATTAATTGTCATTGAATTGTATTGCTCTGGCTGCTGAATTAACTCCATCTAATGCAATTCGGAGAGAGATCCTAGTTATAAGCTTACTTTCATCCAAGACATTTTAGAACTCCTCCTGGCCTCTTCTGGTAAGCTGTCCACAAACTTGAGAACATTGTCCTAGAGGGAGAAATCCTATCTAACAACATAGCATGCTGTTTAGAGATCTGAAACTGCAGGCCAGTGGTGGAATAAATCTTTCTACCAAAAACATGGAGTCTTTTTGCTTTTTTATTCTTTGAGGAAAGAGATGGCTGTCCTTGATGCCCATTTCATTCACTGCTGAGACAATAAAGGAACTTAGTGAAGGATGGATATAAAAATGTTTATAGCTCTGAAAAAGGGCACACCTGTTCATGAATCTTTTGACTGTCAGTAGCAGAGATGATGATGTTCACCACAGTAACCTTGTGCACTTTAGTATGGCTTCATTTATAGATTGTGCCAAATGGGAAAGCATCTTGACCCCAGTATGTCCATCTGTCTACAGGAACCACCTTGCACTCTGTTGACCTGGATGCTGAGAGACGAAGCAACCCTCTTTAAGACCTCTTGGTATGCCTTATAGTCAGTCTGAAGAGGGGATGACACTCCAGATATCACTCCTTCATTAGATGATGAGATGGAGTTTAAAAGAGGTTGAGCTGGAGTTTCTTGTACCTCCCCAGACGGAAGTTGTGGTATGCAAGGTTTTTCTTGATTGATACTGGGGGTATCACTTCCTGAGATTCCTCATATGAACTATCCTGTCATCTGCTCAGGGAACTGAAGGAGGAGAAGGAGTAATTGGGGAGTATCAGGTGGGGGTAGGAAAATGCCACAGGTTCCAATATGGCCATTGGCAGGGTATCAGACCCAAACATCTGCAAACCCACAGATCCATATTCCTGCATCACCATTTCACTTCTATCAGATACTAGTAGTTGAATCCTCTCAATGAAGGTAAATGACACCTGCTATCCCGAGTGCATGTGGTTTAGGACTCTCATGGAACTGAAGCCCCTTTAGTCATTTTCCTATATGTAGTTCTTCACTTTTTTTATACTGTAGGGTGTGACTGTTCCAATAGCATCCCTGTATGTGGCATTATTTTATATATCTCTAATAAGAGTGAAAGGGAATCATCCCTTAAACCATGATTCATTAGAGCATGTAAGCATTTGATTAATCTTGAACATGAGCACAAATATTTTGCTGAAGCAGGTATTTCAACAGGAATTTAGCAGCACTGCTGTAGTTCTACTAGTATCTTATCAATCATGTCCCTTTTAACTGCTTCTACTATTCTACTAGAAGATTTAAACATGTCTTTTGTGACATGCATCTTCCAACTATAAAATGCCAAAACTAGAACTTGCTTTGAAAACACTTATTCTTGCAAATAGTCATTACACAAGCATGCTGTATTAGTGGCTTAAACAGGGCCTTTTACTTGTGTTAAGCCTATTCATGTGAATAATGCTTGGAGAGTTAGTTCCTTGCTATTTTATATTTGTGTTGTATATTGCTTTAATATAGACACATCATAAATCCATTAATAACAGGCAGTGAGGACAATGTGACAGATGGTTCACTACTGCAGCACGACTATATGTACTTCTGCCTATGTTTCAAAGACACGATAGGAATATTTAAATACAAACACTTAAGAGGATCTAGAAGCCTACATGAGCCCTGATATAAGTTAGTTATTTTGTATCTTCTCATATACTGTATGTGTGTTTAGTGAGAAAGCAGAGAAGGTGTTAGTTACAGTCAGTGCAAATGCCTAAAATCAGATTACAAAAGCTGTAGATGAGGAAAATAACCAGGGATTTTTAAAAAGTTACAATTGTTTCATTAATGCTTAATTTACACCGCAACAAACAGAAGTGTGGCCCAGACACAAAGAGCTCATTATTGAAAACTTCCATGACAACCCTAACAAGAATGGTATGATGCCAGGGCAATGCATTGAAAAAATAAACCCCACGCAAATAAAAGGGAACATTGTTCCTTCAGACATGGAACACTGCCTAACATTAACTGCTTCCTGTGAAATTATTCCAACTGCATTCCCATGATACTGAGTTCTGTTCCAAAAGATCCCAATCTACAGTGCAGACACATCTACATACTGCTCCATGCTTTGTTTTTTTTTGTTTGTTTTGTTTTGTTTTTTAAACTGACAATTCTATTTAATGCTTTTATGGTTTTGTAATTGTGCTGGTGTCATCAAGCTAATCAATCATAGAACTATTCATTAGGATATCAGCAATCACTGCAGTGAACTACATTCATTTAGCCACTGTGATCTAAATATCAAATTATGGCGAATTAAACTCTTACTGTAATGATGTTATTAAAGTAAATGGTGCAAGATTTTTTTTACATGGCTATGCTATTTTTACTATTGAATGTAGCAAACATGAGTTTTACTGGCTGTATATGTGACTTAGCTAACTTAAAGAGATATAGGCCAGAAGTTCAGATCCTCAAAAACTTTGTTTAGAGTTGGGAAAACCAAGTATCTGAGAGAGAGCATTATTGTAGCCCAATAAGCATGTCAGAGCATATTTTCCTCTGTCATATATTGTGCAGTCAGTTATTGAAAGGCTATGTAGACCATTGGTGTCATCACTAAAAATGAATGAAAATAAATGAAGAACAGCAACAACAAAGAAGGAGTTCCTGCAGAAATATTACATTGTAAATACATATTACAAAATGAATCACTTTCTCACTAGGAGGGTGGTGAAGCATTGGAATGGGCTATCTAGGGAGGTGGTAGAATCTTCATCTTTGGAGATTTTTAAGGCTCGGTTAGACAAAACTCTGGCTGGGATAATTTAGGGGGAGTGGTCCTGCTTTTTAGCAGGGGGTTGGACTAGATGACCTCGTGAGGTCCCTTCCAACCCTATTATTCTATGATTCTATGAAAAAATCCCTGTGCTCATTAACATTTTTGGGAAATTTTGAGAATTTTTCCATTTTTTTTTTAACAGAAGGAGAAAATGTGTATACAGGAACTTACCAGTAAATAATATAGTATTGTATTTATTCAGGCAAATATGATATACCGTATACTCACACAGGAACAATAATTTATATGGATTTACTTCCAATAATCTTCATTAATAGATTATGAAACAAGAGGGGAAATGTGGATTTTAATAGCATTGATATGGGTAATTATTTAGGGTTTCCTCCAGCTTTTCTACTATGTAAAAGTCAAATGTTAATTAAAAGAGCTGAATCAATAAAAGGAGAATTTAAAAGTAAGTTAAGTTCACTCAGTGCAGCTGTCCTAGCAATGAATTGCTTCAAGATATACTCAAGAGTTTTTCACATTAGAATCATCGAGAACAGTTTAAAACAGATTTACACAGTAGGAGGTATTAACATTTTGGTAAAACTTTAATGGAGGACTTTCACACACTGGGAAAATTAAAAACGGAAAACATTTCAATGTGCAAATTAATTAGCCAGCAATTTTCTGCATTCACTTAGCTGCTATTGAATATTCTCATGCATTTTCTCTCAAGATTTGGCTGACTGGCTGGTTTAGGCCAGCGTCCTATGCCACAAAAAGATGATTAAATGAACATGGCTTCCTCCTCAGTGAATTATTTTCTACTCCACAGACCCATTCCTATCTGGTATCCTCCTCAATGCACATCCCTTATTGGTTATAGTACCTGATTGACCAATGGTACCTGACTGGGACCTGGTATTTTTCTATTCCAAGCACATTTTTTTATTGATTTAAATCTTATTGCCTCTAAAATGTATTAACAGGAATGGAAGGAAGTGATGCTGAAAGCCCTATAACTACAGGCCAGAATGCTTTCATTATTTTATATCCTTTTGACTCAGCTACCTTTGCTCACAATATATACTAACTTACTTTTTTGTATCCTGAAGTGAAGTCACAGGTGAAGATTTTCAAAAGGGACTGGTGATTTTGAATGCTCAGCTGGAGACATCTGAAGAAAGCCTGATTTTCAGAAAGTGCTGATCACCCACCTCCTGAAAATCAAGTCCCTCAAAAGTTTTCTAAAGTAGTTTCCTTCCGCCTCCCAAAACAAACCAGGGCACCGGAGATCAATACTTTGTGGAAATCTTGACCAGACAGTCCCCTGTCTGTGACAGTCTCCAAACCACCATTATTTCTCTCACAGGATCAAATAAAGTGAATGTGCCTTTTACATGCACCACTGTACACATTGAGGCATGGGTTTTCCTAGCATCCAAAGAGTTAAAGTATGGAGGGATCCAAAGCAATTATGCCAAAAGATTTTTCTGCACAGTACATCTAGGGATACAAATATATGCTACAAGATTAGTCCAAAACTCCCATCCACATTCTAGGCCAAAGTCTTCATTTGTTCTCTGCTGGAGTCTTCATCTAAAGCACCATTTGTCTGATATAACTGGATGCTTTTCAAATTCCTTCTTGCATCTTTTCAAACATGTGATGTTTGCCACTGTGCTTTTTCAGTAAGTATAATGACCATGCAGTTAGTTCTTATATAATTTAAAGTTCTGTTTTGCTTTTAAAGAAAATTAAATGTGCAATTTTGCTCCAGTTGAAAGCTGTTAGAAACTGTGCACTCTGCACAGATAGCACTAAGTTTGCTCCCATGTGCATTTAATTATTTTAATTTTTTACTATCTTCAAAAAAGCAGAAGAGATAGCAGTGCATTCACTCATATTCTGAAATGCTGATCTCCTTTTCAGCAATGTTGCTTTCATTTAACAATTAAAGTGTGAATGAACTGAGCCCACGAACAATTGAGCAAAGTTGCTGCTATGCTTGAGATATTTAAAAAACTTTATAGGCAGCAATAAAGGTCGTGGCAATGAAAAAAGTATGCAAATCTGATTAGCTCCCTTCAAATGAGAGAGAAAGCTAACATATCAACACACAAAGATCTAGCCTGTAGCTACTTATCTACATTGTTAATTACAAACCCTACTGTGGAAACCAAGTGATGATATCAAGCTTAGTGGACAGTTAAATATTTGGCAACAATCTAGTACCTTAAATATAAAACTTAGCAAAGTAACACCACTATTTTACAAAATTGTACATTTCTCTGTTCAAAATTTGCTCCACAGGGAGATAGCCATATGTAATATAGAGGTTGTTATTGATTTGTATTGTGGTAGAGCCTTAAATTACACCCAGGAGAAGGTATTGGAGCCTAGAATTCCAGGGAATTGTAGGAAGAGAATTTAATGTAAGCGGCTAATAAATATGCACTCAAGGCACAAGGAGTGGAGCTCAAGTGAAAGTGGGAGAATTTTGGTTAAATTTGAAAGTCAAGTTTGATTCTGCCATGTTTATGATCTTCTCATATTTGTTTTCCACAAGCAGTCAAGCACAACAACTCTCATAACAAGTGTTAAGCCTGAATGCTCCATTATTGATTATGAGTACATTTTTGTGTATTGAATTTAAAAATTCATTGTTGAAAATTAGTATTGCTGACTGGGTACTAACGTCAGTCAAACATGGAAAAGAAACACTATTTAACTGGTGTAAGACCAAAACAATCTAAGTTTCTACATCCTGTGATTCATGTACAAATCTGCAGAGAAGGAACTTAAGAAAACCAAAAGTAACTAACCTTCCATAATTTTCCTTCTTTCAGATGTTTTCCACATGTCCATTCCACTCTTGAGCTTGGTCTACACTGCCAGTGAACTTCAGTCACAGTAGACAGAAGATATGCAAGTTACAAAGAGTAGCTTGTGTATTTACCATTGATTTCCTAACTTCTCCACAATGCTGCACCAACAGGAAATGTCCTCTTGTCAATGCAGCATGAATTTTTTTGTGTGGGGGTGGTTTAACGATGCAACTTCTGGATCTATCGATAGAGTGGGTCTCCACTGCCACTGAATTGATCTGGGGGCATCATCAGTGCTGCCGTTGATACAGAAATACCTTAAGTGTGCATATCCCTGTACACTGTGTGATAGGATCAGACTGGAGGGCTTCTGAAGAATACTAGAAGGGTATGTCGGCCCCAGGCTCAGCAAGTCCCTTTTCCCTGGTAGATGAGCAGGGGTTACTGCATGTTAATTAGCACATCTGGAGCTATCAAGGCCCCACACAGGACTTGTTAAAAGCCTTCCCTCTATGGAAAGGGTGTGACTGGAGTGTGAGAGTGAAGAGAGATACCAGAGTGTGTGTGAGGAGGAAAGACACTGTTAGAAAGCAGAAGGATCTAGGAGAAGGAGCAGAACACTGGTCAGGAAGAACCCTGCAGGTACAAAGAATAGGGAGAGGAAAACCTCTGCCTGAAGGGGGCAAAGAACCTTTCCTAAGCTGGAGGCCTGAGCGAAAAAGACCCTGCCAGAAGGAAAAGATTTAACTGGGCACTACCACACCCAGTGGGACTGGAGAGATTAAAGACCACCCCTGGCAGGGAGGCCAGGAAGGGCCCCTGTCCAAGCAGAGTCCAAATTTTAAGTCAAAGGAGCCTGGGGAAGTAACCCAGGGAATCTAGCTGGTTTCCTGAAGCAGCAGTGCAAGGTTCATAGTTGTAGGGTCCCTGGGTTGGGGCCTGGAGTCAAGGGTGGGACTGACTCCCACCCTCCACCAGCCATCCATTGGAGGGACAAAAGTCATAGCAAAGAAGGAAGGCTTATAAGAACCAAGACAGGACTGGAAGCCAGCAGAGAGCAGCCATTTTGGGAAGGCTATATTAGCTTCAATCACCCTAGAAGGGGGAAGAACACTCAGGGTGAAGCAGTTTCCCTATCCTACCACTAGAAGGAAGCTCTAGATCCACCAAGGTAGAGGAGGAGCTTTGTCACAACTGTTGTTAGAAATTTTTCCCTTACTGGCATCAGTCAGGGTAGCTTGAGCACCTTCTGTTGCTGCATGCCATATAGTACATGTACAAAGGGCCCAGACACTCCAGATCCCACCTCAGTTCCTTCCCTGCTGGAAAATTCTGATGCAGAGAGGTAAGGAAAAGAGCACAAAATGGACATGTGCAACATATCTTGAATAACAGCATCTACAGAAGGATACTAACTGTTTTTTCTTCAAACGACCATTCTTGGTGACTTGAGCCATAAAGCAGGAGTGACTGGAGTTCACATACAGACAGACTGAAGTATAAATTTAGCATTGCCTAGTGTGCTGATTTATGCCATAATAAGATGTGAAGGTTTAGGCTGAAGACCAGGTTGCCACTTCACAAGTTTCCTGGATGCAGGGGTTTTGTGTAAGGACCTCAGCCAAAGCTGCTTGCAATTTTCTAGAAAGCATAAGTTACTTTGCTTGGTGGGGAAATGCCTACCAGATCATAACATACATGAATACAGGTGGGCTATCCATAATTAAATTATTTCAGAAGAGAATGGAAGACTCTGTGTCGTTGTTGTGATGATCACGAACACTTAGGTTGGCAAACAAATCTGCTTAGTCTTCTCTAAATAGAATGCCAATGTGCTTCTAACATCTAGGGTGTTCAGGCTTTGCTACTCTCTATTATTGTGTGGTTTTGAATAAAATGTAGGCAAGTAAGTTGGCTAGTTAATATGAAAATTAGATAACACTTCAGAGAGATATATTGGATGAGGGCACAGATATACTTTAGCAGTAAAAAAACCTAAACAAACCTGTATAAGGTGGTTCAGACATCAGTGCATACAACTCAGCCATCTTCTGGGCCAAAGTGATGGCTACTAAAAAAAGCCACATTCCGTGATAAAAGCAGCAAGGAGTGTGTTTCTAGAGATTCAAATGGAGACCCTTTAAGATTTGACAAAACTAAGTTCCCAGTGTAGGTAAGGGATAGATTCCTATATCTGAGGGTACAACTTTTCCAGGTTCTTCAGAACTCTGATTGCCATAATGTTAGAAAATATAAAATGATTGCCTATGCGAGGATGGAAAGCTGATATTGCTCTCCTATTGACGCCAAAGACAAGTGGTGCTGAGTCCAATAGGCTGGGCTCTCAGGGATGCCTCCATGAGTGAAAATTTTAGCCAAGTTTTTCTCTCTTTGTTTTTCCCAGGCTTAAAATCTTTGCAAGGATAACTCCCTTCCAGGGACTTCCAGCTGTGCATTTCTACAAGGGTTAAGTTTTACTATTATCCTTCTCCAGCATTTACACAAAACCACTGAGATTGGCTTGAACTTTGAGCTACTTTGGTAACTGCTTTTTTTCCCTTGTGTTCTACACACTGCACTTATCAATTAAATTCTGGATGATGTATTTTAAGCACCATATTCAATAATAAAATTAAGCTCTGGGCTAAGAGACCAAGGCTCTATGCTGCAAGTGAACGTGAGATTGCAGCTCAGATAGGTATGCCCCACTAGCTTAAATCTAGATAACATGGCTAAAAATGGCCGTGAAGATATGGTGATGCGGGCTTCAGCATGGGCTGCACAAACCTGCCCAGAACTCAGACTATTTGCTCATGTTCCTAGCCTGCATTGGCATCTGTGCTACTGTATCTTCACTGCTATTTTTTAAATTAGCACACATATGCCCCTCCAAGCAATATTCACGTATCCAATTGCAGTGTAACCCCATTACGTTAGAGTACCCCCCAACCCAGTTGAAACATTCCCCAAGCTAAAACAATCTGTTTCAGGAAAGACCTGCCTAAATAAGTGAGCGCAACAACGTGCTTGTAATTTCAACAGACTTAGGCCAATGAAGGAGCAAATTCCAGAGCTGCAGGTCTTCCAGAAAAAGTGCCCTGCCTGAAAACCTTTGATGTAAATAACTTGCAAGAGTAACCTTGCACATCTCAGTTAATCCGGATTGCTGATATACTGCAGGAAAAGAGTGCTGTCTTTGCCTTTTTAGATACTGAGGGTGCAAACTATAGAGGACTTTATAGATCAAAAATAACATTTAGAATGAATTGGCAGCCATAGCATGCTCCCTTCACAAAACACTACAGAATAAGAAGGGAGCTTAATTCCATTCAAGGTGAAGTTTGCAAACTTTTTTTCATGTATAGCCCATACAGAGAGCATTGCAGTAATCCATTCTGGAGATGTCAAGTTTATACATAATGGAAGTGAGCTCTGCATCTGAGACCAAAAGACACAATCTCTTTTTCCAGTGCACTGTAAAGAAAAATAGCACTCTACTGCTCTCAGGACATCCAGAAGCAGATGAACGTCCAGCAATACTCCTAAATTACAAACATGAGTCACAAAGGAAAGCAGTAAAAGAGACAGATATTAATTCCACTCATTTTATATAGCTGCTTTTTGCCCAGCTTATCAATGTCACATCTGTCTTACCTGGATGGAACTACAACTAGCTTATTTTATCCAACCATCAATCTTAGCCAGACACACTTTCATATTATAAAACCACTGAAATTGAAAAGTGACTAATTTTAAATTGAAAATAGAAAATGGAACTTTTTACTTGCACAATTTACCTGTGGAACTCATTGCCACAAGAGATTAGAGAGACCAAGAATTTAGGATTCAAAAAAGGATTAGATATTTACAAAGATGATAACACTATCATTACAAGACATTTTTTTAAGTTTAAAAAAGGATATAAACTTCATGCTTCAGGGTATAGCCCAACCAGTAATTGATGGGCTAAGGAATAAGTTTCCCCTATGGGCAGTCCATCCCACAGTTAACCATTATACAGTTTTTCACACCATCTCCTAAAGCATCTCTTACTAACCATTGTTAAAACTGGGGTACTGGACTAGCTGGACCAAGGGTACAACAATGCAACAGAATATAACAATTCTTATGTTAAGGATGAAAGACTGCCCTAGCCAGGTTTGATGGGATTGTCACAGAGTTAAATTTTATTAGTGTATTCCAATATCAGCCAGCACATTGTCTCCTGTGATATTGCCACATATACACTGAAATAACGCGGTGGCAGGCAGACCAATGAGGCACTGATGATATTCATCTCAACATAGCCTTCTATCAGACTTGGGCACAAGAATTTCCCTGCTTTCCCAATGTCAAGAGAAGATAGGGATGTAGATTAAAGCATGGAGATTGTGCTAGGTGCTGTATACACATAAGTGTTTATAAGCTAAATACACTACATACAGAAGGGGGGACTGGGAATATATCACAAATTATGTTAACCTCTATTTGGGTAAATGATATATTTCAACCTATGTCAGTTGCACCCAGAAATGAAACTTCTTAATACTTTTAGAGATCAATGATGATCAGCTATTCACAAAACCTCAGTGTTTTCAATATTTGACACCGAATGGAAATCAATAAATATATCCTATGTGTTTAATGGCTACTGCAATAGGTCATCAGCAAAGACTAATCCTGATAACTTCAGCACCAAAGCACAGATTTCTACCACTTGATATAAAGTAGTATATACTATACTATATATTTAGATGGCAGCTGTATTATGCTGTTATCACCGATGTAGTTCAGCTGCAGGAGCGGGATACAGCATCTAGTGTCTAAACACACGCATATTATTTTTCCTTTTCTTGTGACATGTACACGTGTAGTATTCCACATGGGAGATGTTCTTATCAGTGTTGTTATGTATCCAACACAGATGTCTATTTGGCTCTGTATTCATGTTCCCTCAGGATCATCTCAGCTTAGATCTTTAAGTGGGTACTTCATTAGGTTAGTGACCCGAAGCTTAGGCATACCCTGTGTGCAAGAGGTAGACTGAGGTAATACTCACAATCGAAGAAACCAACATGACCACAGATATTTGTAGAAATGAAGGTACCAGGCTCGGCCTTATTGCAGGGATCTCAAGCACACAGCCAGTGGGCCACATGTGGCCTGCAGAGTTACTTCCTGTGGCCTACAACGGCATCCAGAATTTGTAAAATAATTATAATTTATAATGTAAAATTTTGAATGTGTTGCAGTGACGCAGCCCTTGGGCCAATAACCTAGTCCTCATGTGGCCCTCATGGTGATTTAAGTTTGAGATCCCTGCTTTATTGCAATGTAGCACAATGACAAGCAATCTATTTCAAAAGATATACTGGCAGCATTTGTGCTCTCAATGCAACAGAACAGCTCAACTGATGGCAGGACTATCCGGCATCCCTCAGCTGCACGAAATCTTGGCTATCGGGCTCTTACTTTTATACCCTATTGGACCTATTGGCTCGGACCTCTTTTGCATCCAAATTTACCTTGATTGATCAACGTATCCTTTTTTGATGCCACTTATTACTTTGACAGGTCCATGCACCACTGAACATCTCCATCCATCTTATCTCCTTGGGTATGTCTACACCAGTAATTTAGGTCGATTTAAGGACCCTTAAGTTGACCTAAATTATTCCATGTCCACACTGGGCTTTCATTTTCGACTTAAGAAATTCCTTAAGTCGATTTAATGAAAGCGTAAGTTGACTTAATAACTACCATTCCTTAAGGACGGTGTGGATGGGGAGTAGCCCTTAAGTCGACTTTATTAAGTAAACTTAATGCCAGTGTGGACGTCTATGTCCAATGTTAAGTTGACTTAATAAAGTCGACTTAAAGGAGCCCCTTTGTTAAGTTGACTTACGAAGGTCAACTTTAAGTCGACTTAAAGTCAACCTTATTAAGTCGACTTAACTTTTCTAGTGTAGACATAACCCTTGATACTAGGACAACCCAACTCTTCTCACCTTTCATGTACTTTTCCACTCTTACTGTAGCTTACTTCTTGCCAATTTCTGTGATGTCAGACTTCTTTAGACTGACTCCTGCCAGCTTGACCATTTATCCAACTCAGGCCTACTGCTTTGATTTGTTTTGCTAGGCCTCAGGCCTCATTCCTGAAAAATCTATCTATCTATCTATCTATCTATCTATCTATAAAAGCACAGCTATTGTGAAAGGAAACCTACAAATTACATTCAGCTCAACAGTTTTTTCCCCCTTCATGGGGCTGTTTTCAGTTTTCTTTCTTTATTTACTGTAACAGGGCATATTCAATTTTCTCTCCCAATCAGAAGAAAATACATAGTTTTGTGATTACTTGAAACATAAAAGAGCAATTAGAAAGCAAAGGTATACAGAACTGATACGGGGTTTACACTTGGTCATGTGAATATGTTCAAGGTTGCTTTTGCATTGGCTAGCTTCCAGATGCTGTAGCAACATCTGCTAGTAACCAGGTTTCTATATCCTTTGAATTCAAAATATACAATAGAAAGCAATCTACCATTTTTGGTATATATTCTGCATTTTCCTTCTGGACATAAAGCAATATTGGGCATGATGAAAATGACAGTTTTCAGTGGGAAAAATATCATTTGAAACTAAAAATCAATTGCCTTCAATCTAAATTCTTTGCATTTTCACATTAAGTTAAAAGGTTGGAAATGATTGAAATGGGATATGTTTTGCATAATATTCAGGAAGTAATGTAGCCTGTGTTTTTATCCTTTCCAACCAGACAAGTTGAAGTGAATAAGATGTCTTTATTCAGTGGAATTCAGTTTAATTTGGACACTCCTAGCCTAAGCCAAAAAAATGAAAATGTTTATTCTAGACAGATTTCTTTTTCTATTTCTGCCTTTGGGACTGAAATCAAGGAGCGGCAGAGCCCACAGGACACATGGCTCTGCAGAGTTAGTCCACCATATTTGTTTCAGTACATTACAATAATATATTTGTGTGCTACAATTAAATACCCAACAACAGTATAAAGTGCCTATTCACACAGGTTATCAGAGGCATATTTATTAATGGTTATATTACACTACCTTTACTCTTGTTGGTGAGCACTTACTCACATGGATAGTCCAATTGATTTCATCACAGCGATGGTACAGTTAAATGTTACAGTTAAAAGTTACAGTTAAGTTATCTGCAGCCTTAACAATGGCAAAACATGTATAGACTTAGCAACATGGAACTGTCACAGGATTGCATTTTGCTTCAAATAATAAAAGAATCTGATTCACAGTGCTTAAAATGGATCATTTTAAAAATAAAATTTTGGCAGAAAATTTTCACTTCCCTGGGAGTCAATTTTTTAAAATTTTCTTTTCTTTTTTAAAAAAAATGTCATCATCCCCCCCCCTTTTCCCCCTTTTATACTGCTTCCCTTCTTTATCTTGCCACTAAGAAGAGGAAAGAAAAACAAAATAAAAACCATTTGTTCTTTTCCATTGAAACATTGAAAATTTCAGAATTTTTCCATGAACATTTGGAAAAAAGATAGTTTTAAAAACATCTTTTTTGACTAACTTGAATATGCACAGAGACTCACTCTGTGGTAGTTAGGATAAAAGCCTCCTGCCATTTAGCTCATATTATATAAATTATCATGGCATTCATTGTAATGAGATTTTATTGCCCTGTCAAGTTTCTACTTGGACAACCAAAAGGCAACAATACAGAATACCTCCTTGCTACATATTCCCAAACATAATGGAACTACTCTGCGTCCACTTTGGCTAAGTCAACATTCTAAGGTCGACTTAGCCAGAAAAGTCTACTTAAAACTAGGTTTAGTAAAGTCGACTTAAATTTTCCTTAAGTCGATTTAAGGAAAATGTAGTGTGGATGCAGATTAAATTAAATTAATTTATTACAGATTAAATTAATTTGTAAGTGTAGACGCACCCTAAAATATTAAATAGCATATTCTGGACTTCAAAAACCTAATATCTTTTGTAGTAAAAAGCAAACAGCCAAGTTATAACAGTATATGCCACAGTAGTGTTGAATTTGAGAGAGACTATACGCCAAGTATGTGAATTGAATTCAGCACACCATTTTGTTGCCACTCAGCTTGGGTGCCACTACACACTAATGCAGATTTTTAACATATTAATTAGGAAATCAAGTGCAAATTTGACTTTTATTTTAGAGGTAGATAAAGTTTCCATAATTCAGTATTTTTTTTTGTCTATAAAACTTTGGGGGGATTAGGCAACCTTTTGTGGTACATTTGTATTTTAGTTAGATTGGGGAGGGTTGAACACCTCAGCTGGGGACAACTCCTCAGATGTGTCACCTAAAAAGAATGTATTGAATGTGAGGATCTTCCCCATATCTTCTGCAATGAAGACTGATGCAAAGATGCAAGAGCTTTGTCTTTCTTGAGCACTCCTCTAACATGTCTAGCAGCCCCATTGACTGTGTGGCAGGCTTCCTGCGTTTGATGTATTTAAAATTAGTTGGGATTTGTGTCTTTTGCTAGGTGCTCTGCATATTCTTTTGGTTTGCTTAATTATATTTTTATATTCGATTTGCTAGATTTTATGCTCCTTTCTATTCCTCTCGGATTCAACTTCTAATTTTTAAAATAGATATTTTTATCTCTAATCACCTCTTTTACTCTGTTATTTAGCCACAGTAAGGGAGAAGGGTTGGTCCTCGTAGTTTTTTTATTATTTGGAGTATACATTTCGTTTGAGCCTCAATTATGTTGTTTTTTAAAAGTTTCTGTGATGTTTTCGGGTATTGCCACAAGACTTTTAGTTTGTTTCACTCTTGTGACTGTTTCTTTTATTTTCCACTTTACTAGCTTTCTTCAAAAAGAGGGAACTATACAAAAATGAGTTATATACTACTGTGATAAGTTTCTCTGATATTCCCTGCCCTCTCCAGTGATGTTAAATTTAATTACAATGTGGTCACTATTATTCAGCTATATTCATTTCTTGGTGAATCCTGTTTTCCACTTAGTATTAAATCAAGAACTACCTCTCCCCTTGTGGGTTCCAAGACTAGCTGTTCCAAGAAGCAATCTTCAATGATGTCTAGATACTTTTATTTCTGCATTACATATTGAGATGACATATACCCAGTTGATATGGGAATAATGAAATTACCCATTCTTTGTGGGATTTCTCTTTTTGTAGCCTCTTTGGCTATGTCACTTGCTACACTTGCTAAAATTAGTTCGAATTAGTTAGTTTGAACTAACTAATTTGAACTAATTTTAGTTCATTCGAATTCGCTTAATTCGAACTAGCATGGCCACACTGGAATGTTAGTTCGAACTAAGCAAGCACTTGTTTCATTCGAATTAGCGATCCCCATTCATTTCAATGGTGGTTAATTCGAACTAAGAAATTAGTTTGAATTAACATGGCCACATTGGTTAATTCAAACTAGTTAGTTCGAATTAACCCCTCAGTTCGAATATCATATTCAAATTTATTAGTTCGAATTAAGGAAGTCCTTAATTCGAACTAACTAAAGCCTAGTGTAGCCATGGCTTTAGTTTGTTCAAATTAAGTCTCCTTAATTCAAATTAACTTGCCAGTGTAGACATAGCCTTTGATTTATTCAAATATTTCACAAACTCTCTGGTCAGATGGCCAGTAGTTTATTCCTACAGCTATATTCTTATCATGCAAGCATGGGCTTTCTATCCATAGAGATCATATGGTACAGTTTGATTCATTAAGATTTTACTATACTGGACTCTACGCTTTCTTTCAAATAAAGTACCACTTCCCAATCAGCGTGACCTACTCCGTCATTCCTATGTACTTTGTATCTTGGTATCACTGTGTTCCATTTTTTTTCATGATGCCTGTTATATCAATATCCTCGTTTACAACCAGGTATTCAAGTTCACCCACCTTGGTATTTAGACTTCTAGCATTTGTATACAAGCACTTATAAAATTTGGCAATATTTAGTAAGCTGAAAGAAGCCTGATTTAACTGATCCAAGCAGGATCAAGACATGCTAACAAAGTGGGGGTGTTTTAGTGAAACATTGCCAATTATTACACACCTACACTTATTAATTAGTGTATAAGTATGTCATATAAAGTTCCCCAAAATGGAATAAAATTATTTATTTCAGTTGCAGTATTTTACTATTTGCAACATTCTAATCACTTCTGTACAAAGAAATTCTGTGCATCTTTCTTAAGTGTTTATATAATCCCCTCCTCAACTTCTGTGCATGATCTCTTGGGTTTTGCATTTTTACTCTCAAACAGCTTATCAGAATTAGTGCAATCTTCTCCCTTCAGAATCATACACCCCTCTATGAGTGTTTCCATTCTTATGTTCTTTAAATCACAAAGAATCAATAGTTCTACCCTTCCTTTAAATCTCATTCTCTTCCCACAGTCCCACTTCTCTCATGAAGCACAACCACCTTTGAATAATTTTTTGAATGCTCTTAGAGATGAACTCAATAGATTTGAAGACAGAGCAAATATTTTACCGTCTACAATGCTACACCGTCTGAACAGTCACGGCACTCTTATGCTTTTGATACCATTCCAGCAGTACCATCCCATACAGCTCTCATTCTGGGAATAAATCTGTAGTACCACAAATGTCATTTGCCTTGCACTGAGATATCCATTCTCAAAAATAGTCTGGATCCCAAGTTGCATTAATCATAGGAAAATTTATTCCAAATGGCTCATAAGAATATGAAAAATGACATTCTACCTCTCTGGAGTTAACCCTTTGCTGTACAAAATTCAGGAGTTTTGTTTTGTTACTTCATATGGATTTATGTAAATGTTTTCATCAATTTTGACTGATGTGGGTTTACACACACCCAAACCCCAATATTCTGAAAGCAAATGAACCTCAAAAGTTAAAGCAGCACACAGACAAAGCCATAAACTTTATGATGTGCATAAGAGTGAGTGAGAAGACTAGTGACAGGCATGTAGCACTCTCTCTTTTTCCATCATGACTATAGCTTCTCTGACTAATATTTGGTAATAGTTTAATCTATTTTTCTTCTGGCAATTGTCAAACTAATTATTCACTAAACTTTTTTCCACTATTCATCTAGCTCAATAAATGGTCTCATGACATTCAACAAATAAGTTATTGATGATTGATTTTTTTTGCCTATCTGACCTGTTGCGATTGATAACCATATGGAGTTTATATAGCAACTGTGGTACAAAAGAAAGACAACCACCAGTATTTTGAATGTGTGGCTGACAGGTAGACTCCTACACAATTCACAGAATGCCCTCAGCTCTTTGTACATTTTGTTCTCCTGAGGATAATAAGATTTAGGAGCTGAAAGGATGCTTGTAATCTTAAGTCAACAGGAGTATAGTATAAAATTGAAACTTTGGAAATACACTAATATTGATTTAGGAGTGAAACACTGACAAGCCTGAGATATTTACTGAGGAGGGAAGTAGGCTGTTAGAAGGAATGAAAATAGATTTGAGATTGTTACTAAAGTTCAGCTATTTTTAAGAAAGATAAATTTAATCCTTCTCTCTCCTCAAGTTTTTGTTACATTTGGGAATAAGAAAAAATAAAACAGGAATTAAATTACCATCAAATGATAACATGAAAGGAAAAACAAACATCAAACAAGCCAGAAGGAAGACAGTAAAGGAGTACAAGCAAATAAATATATTAGAATCAGCATATGGAATATTAAAATAAATAGAACATCATCAGTAATAATAAAGGCAAGATAAATGATTGCCTGATTTCAGAGCTAATGGCCAATCATCTGTTAGAGCTTCCATGCAACAGATGGGAATATGAACAATTGCTGAAAATTTTAGGGCTTGATTTTCACCTAGTGTAAACAAGTAATATTCCATTGTAATCAGAGTTATATACATTTATAAGTTAGAATCTGGGCCTTTATTTCTGGTTATCCTCCTAAGAGATCTTTCTTTAGATTAAAATTCACCAATTTGAACAACAACTGCGACAAGAAGTTGTACATACACTGAGACCCTCTCTAGTGACTCAGTACTTTAGAGGTCTGATTTAGGAAAGACCTGCCTTTCTGCTGCTCTTCATTAATAGGGATCCCCCTTCATTTTTGTCCTGTTCTAAGCTCCCTTCCATCTCACCCAGACCTGATAATGTTTCATTTTTCCCTCTTGTAAATTACTTCTATAAACTATGCAGAATCAGAAAACAATGATTATAGAGAAAGTTAATTCTATGAGAGAACTGAATCCTAATACATTTTATGTTTCCTGCATCACTAATTTTCATGTACCACTCATTTTGGGTCTTTGCCCCTCATTCAGACCCCAGGAGGTTGAGAATAAGAGAACTATGGATCTGAGAAGAATAGGAATTAAACTTTGACCCTGGATTATGTGAGAGAAGGCAACTTCCAAGTATAAAGGAGATGCATTTTTTTTGTTTGTTTGTTAAATGGTATATCTATATTGATTATTTGGCACTGAGTTATTTATCATTTAAAAGAAACCCAGATTCTCTTCTCTGAAACTAAACTGAATTAATTGTGAAAGGATGCAACTTTCCTCTCATTTGGTTTTTGTATTCTAGTTTTTTTTTTTTTTCATATAGTAGGCTCTATTATGAAGTAATCAAGGTCAACATTTTCAAGAGCAGACAGTGATTTTGGGTGCCTAACATGAGAAGGCTTAGGCCTAAACTCTCAAATCTTTCACTGTAGTATTTTGCTGAACTGGCAACCTCGTTTCCAAAATTTGGCATTCAACTCTAAAAACATTATTTTATATGTTTTTTCAAACTCATTTCTATAAAACCCTATTGGTTTAATCCATATTATAGTCTATTGCATGTTTCCATAAAGATTTTTCCAGTCCCTTCTGCATCTTCTATCCTCCTTCAGAAACTTGCTTAAAACTCAACTCTTAGAGCCACTTCAGCTCCTTCCTTTTCTTCATTCACCATTCTCACATGTTGCCTCTCAAACTAGATTCCTGGGTCTGTTTTAAGATTGCTAGCTCCTTGTGGCATAGAAAATGTTTATAGATGGTCTCAATCCTACAAGCTGATCCACCTTAGCACCATCTGCTACTGAGCCCAGGAATGGCTCAGCTGTCTTCGTATGGAGGCAGGGTCTACACATATGGGAAAATCTGCATGATAGGTGGCATTAGATATTTTTTGTTACACTATTAAAGTTGCATCTAGTTATTTTTAATTAGAATAAGCCAGTTCCTCCATTAGATTCACACACAAACTTTACAGGACCACAACAGTAACTGTTAGGTGCTGCTCAAGTTAGAAAAAGAGGCAATAGAAATTTCTAGATCAAGCCTAGACAGATATGACTCTTGTATTTTCACTACAAACATTTAGACACTTCCAGCTGTTGAAATTATTGCTAAATATATTTACAGTCTTTGTACAATAAAAAGCTTTATTACTTTTACTATGGGCAGAAAAAGAAAGCTTTAAATCTTCAGTTCTGAAGCAATAGCTTCTGTCCTAAAAGCAATGAAGCCTCTCAAGGGGAAAATACAGTACACTCTAGAAAGGTGCTTTATGTTGTATCTTTGTTTCAATTTTGGTTCATATATTTTTTACTAAGTATAACCTTTCTATGTAAATTAAATGATTATCTAACAAAAAGAACTGTTTTCATAAAGAAAGAATAGATTTTATATTCTAAAAGATAGTGCAGCATAAAGCAGTGAGACAGCCTGACAGGTATTTGAAGGCTGTGAAATACTATTTTGTTTCCTATTTCAGCTCTAGCACCCAGTACCTCACCACGGTCACCAAACCCATACCCACTGGGTAACTAACTGTTCAACAAGGAGACTCGCATTATAAAGCAGATACTACATTGGTAATAAATAAAGTATTTGCTCTTAAAAATCCATATTAAGAAGGGAAAGGATAGCATATTCTAAAACCCTGGGAATAGATGACTCTCTTTAAAGGGTGGTTATACTCAAAAAAGTAAGCTCTATGAAAGTAGAGTCAAAGTTGGAGCCAAAATTTAGCCTGATGATGCTATATTGATTTTATATGTAGGTACAGGCCAGGCCTCAGAAACTTACTCCTCAAATTTGATCGGTTTACATATCAAAAGATGATTTTTCAAACTGCCAGTGCCACAGACTCAACCTTGACACAGAAATCTTAAAACTATGTGTCCTTTAAGCCTCTTGTGCCACTGGGCTCCAAGGCCTTGATTCAACAAAGCCTTCATTGATATACTTAAATTTCATTAACTCATGCCTCCTGAACAGGTATAAATTTAAGCACATATTCAAATACTTTGATGAATCAGGGCATAAGGGTTCTGCAACTGGAATCTGACCATTTTGTTGATAGTTCACAGACAGCAGAATGAATCAAACCCATTGTTCCAGAGTTTCATTGACTCTGCAGAGCTTACAGATGTAAAACATACCAAATTCTGTTTTCAGAAGAATGCCTGAAGCTCAGTTTAATGGGAAGATATTCTGAGCCTTGGTTTGATCACTGGAATAAACAAGTATACAGATATTACTTGAAGGCAAACAGGGAAGATATGCTTAAGGAGGATCTTTTCCTTTTTTTAATATGCACAGATTTTTTCTGAGAATTATGGTAAACAAGTAAAGAAAAAGAGACCAAGGCTTGAACTGATCCTCAGTAAAGTCAGTGGAAGCAGGATGGAGCACTAAGAAAAGTTTTGCACATCATTCTATCTGATAAACAAAGATTGTAACACTACTGGATTTATCGAAGTACCAAAAAAAAAAAAAAAAAAAAGGATCTAATAACTTACTAAATCCAGAATTCTTATATATCTTCATTTATGTTTAATACTATTACTTTCGTCCCAGTGATGCAAATATATAGATGTATAGAGCCTACATCATGGTGAGTCTTCTAATTATAGTTTGTGAATTGGAAACTGAGGTTTGAATCAGCTCTCAGAAATTTTACGAGTGAGTTCTGGTAGGTAATATCATTAAATTCCATGAAATATTAAAATTCAGGGACAATTCTTTGTAGTCAGTAACAAAAGATGAGCTCACACTTTTGGCAGAAAGCTGATTTATTTTATTTAATTGGGGTTTGTTTTAAGATTTTTTTATAATATATGTTCACTTTAGCTTCCTTGTGACATTCCTGCTCTTTGCACATCAATCTCCAGGTATCCGCTTCTAGCTTTCACCAGCATACGCTAGCCACATCCCATATACATTACCATGGTTTCTTTGTATGTAATTCTGATTACATAAAGACAATTAACAGATTATGCGGAGGCAGGAGGTACAAAAAGCAAATTTATTAGACTTTGGGAATAGGTAGAAAGTGGAGGAGTTCAAGTGCTTAGAGGTAGCAGACTACAGAAATATAGATTGGGGAAAATATAACAGAAGCCCAACACAAAGCACTGAAGATGGGAGTCAATTCAGTGTAATTAGGAGTAAAGGCATTATTACCTTATTATTACATAGCCTGATTTTTAAATGATAATTGCCCAATCAGAGTATCCCAGGGACTCCTTAAGAAAAGGCTGAGTGTCTCAAATCTCTTATGCACATGTAAATGTGCCTGTTAGCACTCGAACTCCAAAGTGATGGGCAACATATGTGCTGTCAAAATTTTAACATGAAGGTCCCTCAAACTTTCTACTTCAATTACTATTCAAAAAAATAAAATTTCTGTCTCACTTTTCAAAAAAGCTAGCCTCTCAATCAACCCAACTCCATCAGTTCTTCTGTCCCCATTGTTACAGAACACTGGCTACAAACTATAGCTCAGGCCCTAAGGTTCGATGGGTTGGGTAGGCACAATACCGGGAGAAAAGGTGAAAGGTACAAACAAACAGTTTTATTAAGATACGGACAAAAAAGAAAAGAAATAGGAAAGCACCAATGCTTAAGCCCCTTCAGCAGACAGGAACCCCAGTTAAATGACTGCGGACGCAGAGCATGGAGAGGGATGACTCGTGGCAGCGAACACAGCCGTTGCCCCGATGATGAAGTTCCAACGGGGGCAGAGGGAGTGGAATACAACTAACTTTTATACACTTATGCTTGCTAAGTGGGAAGCTGGCATGCACATCTAATTATTTTTTTCATGTATTTACAACATTCCTTTGCCCTGGTCTTGTTATTTTACAGAGCTTACATGTTATGTCTGCTATTTGGTGGGAGCAAGGTACGTCATTGGTCAGTACCAGCTCTGTTTTGCTTATACACAGGGTTAGCTTTTGGTCAGGGCAGATTAATGGAGACACCACCTACTAACAGCTTATTGCATAACAAATTCTTCTGTTGGTGTAACCTTCGGGTGGGCTAAAATTAATTCAATTGCCCTTCTTCAGTGCCACACAGAAATAAACCCCAATCCCTGTGGAGAAAGCAGCTGGAGACCCAGGATCCAGTCTGTATGGGACTCACAGCAAAGATTCTTCTGAGTTACCCTCCCACATTAAAATACTACTAAAAACAAACATAACAATGAACTTCATTAACTACTAACTAAATAAACCTTATCCTAAGAAAACAAAATACAATTAACCAAGAACAATCCCTACAGAAAACCCCGCAGGAAAGATACCCAAGAGTCCCAAAGTCCAGGTGGAGTTCACCCAACTCTCAGCTACAGTCTTTGTTCCAGTGTAGGGCTTGAGTGGCAAGAAATAGCTGTACTCTTTTCTTTCTTTCTTTGCAGGAAACTTCTGTAGCATTCCATGCAGGCTTTTCCTTCTCCTTTGCAACCAGCCCTCAGTCCCATATGCATGTCTGCCAAATCTGTTGCAGATGACTCCATTAGAGGGAGAAAATATCTTGTTCACTCCTGGCTCAGCTTCTCTCCTGAAAACTGAGCACATGGGCTCTTCTCAAAACAGCTCTAGCCTGCTGTCTGCACAGACTGCTGCTCTCATGTCATCTGACTCTGACCACAACACATCACACCAGCAGGGCACCCTGTGGAGCATGCTCAAAATGCTACCACTCCCTGCTTCTAGAAATTTCTAGTTGTGGGTAGCTAATCTGCCCAGCAACAGTAACCCACCCTCAGTAGGTCTCTTAAAGAGATAGCCTTTTTTAGGCATATGGGTTACATTGGGTACTACACCCATCCATCAATCTCTTTCCATTTTCCAAGCATATCAATGATACACTCTTACCTGAACTGGGATTTTCTCCCACGAAAGCTCATGCGACAAATAAATCTGTTAGTCTTTAAAAGTGCCACAGGACTCTGTTGCCTGTTCCTCTAGACAGCAGTGGTCGATCTAGAGCTTCTGCCTACTAGATGGTTAGTCAGATGGAGGTCCTCTCTAAAGATAAAATGGGGCATAGATCCCCTTTCGAGATTAGTGTGTCCCATAACTTGTTACTAGGAGAGGATAAAGTGAGAGAGTTTGTCTCTGTTAAACATTGTTCAGAGCTTATTTTCTCATGAGTGTTAATGTGAACCCTTCCAGAAAAGCACATTGAGGGTTAGACTCATTTCTTAAAACAGACCATGGTTAAGCAAATTTTAATTCTTTATTTTCTTTTGTGACCCATGTCTCTTTCTTATAGATATTTCTCCATCCATTCAGTAACCATTTCTGGTGAAGTCACAATACCTACAAAATGTTTGACTATGATTAGGCAGTTGATGAGCTGGATCCTCTGCTTATTTGAGCTGGTTGGGAATACTCATTTGATTGAGAGAGGCAGCTGGGCTATAGAAAGGAGAGCGGGTGCACAGGAAGACCATGAAATTGACAACCACCTTCAAGTTGGGCAGCAAGCAAGTCAAAACACTCCATTTTGCTTTTTCCAAAATGAAATTTTTCTGTAAATCTCTTCCTCCAAAAAATTCCACATATACTTTTTATACCAGTTTAGACACAATTTTCAAAATTATGAAATTTTTCATAAGAAGTGATTTCCATTTTCTGGCCTGCTCTACTACTTATTACATTATGCTTAATTCTTATATTCCATCTGTTTGTTGTATGCACTTGTCATCTCTCAGCACATATTTGCCTTGTAAACTTTCTTAGACAGTGATTGTCATCTTGTTAAGTGTGTGTATAGTACCTAGCACACTGGAGTCCTTATATCCAAATGGGGTCTCTAGGAAGTGTGTGGGTGTGTGTGTGTGTGTGTGTACATATACACACGAAACCAAAACCCAGATGCTTCTATCTTTCTAAAAAAAAAAAAAAAAAGAATCTGTCTTTACCTTTTGTGTTTTTAGCCATTCCTCTAATTTATCATCATAAGGAAATTTGTCAATAGGGAGAGTTATGAAAATCAGACAGTGTTGGAGGGAAAAATATATAGATTTTTACCTTGGGTGATTAAATTCTCACTGACATTAACATATGACAACCTGTTAGAAAGATTTGTAGGTCTGTTAGGTTTTTATAAATAGCTTTATCTCTTCATTCCACATATGGAAAAGGCAAAGTATTATTTATTATACCTTTCCACCACAGCAGCATTGAATTTTTCAAAGATTTATTTTAAGTTTTGGGGAAATCTCTTGATATTCAAGTACTGAAGATACCAAAGGATGAAGCCTTCTTTATATCTTTCAGCCTCCTGCCACATATGTCACATGCTATTTGTTCAGGAACTTGCTCTAATCCATACAAAAGAAGTGCTCTCTTTTTATTGTAATATAGTGGCAAAGCTAAAACAAGCCATTATAATTTCATTAAATCATGTTGCATTACTTAGCGGTGCTGAAAAGAATCTGCAATATGAAATATTTGCTTAGCAAAGTGACTGAATATTTATAATATTTAGTCTATACTGTGCTATTTATTCTTAAAAAACGACATTTGTTTTTGTTTTCTTAGTAGAGCATAAGGCAAATTATATTAATTAGTCTATTTACATGATTTCCTAACTTAGAGCAGCAAAACTTGCCTTCAGCTAGCAAATAATTGGAAGTACAATTGCTAGCAATATCACAAGTTTGTTAATTATATCAGGCTCCATCAAGCTCTGATAGGATGCTAAATGGTTGCTAACCCCCACCCTTTTTTTTTTATTAAATTATTCCAAGGTTATATACAACAGTATAAGACAATTGCTAGCACACCTCCAAATTCAGAATGGATGGAACTTGCCTTTCGTATAGTCTCTTGAAGTCAATTAGACCTAAAAACTGTTATCAAGATTTGCCCAACTGTACTGGTTTCATAAAACTAGTACTATTAAACATGCTGAAACAGAAATAATTTAAAGGACAAATCAAAATAACATGGGTTTAAAACAATTTAGTACTGTACTAGTTTCTTGCCAAACACAGATACTCTACTTTTTTATCCTAGTTTCCAAAAATCCATGGAAGTGGTAATCTATGGATTACCTCCATGTATACATTATTCTGCCCTAGATTTGATCTGTTTTACATATGTTTTGGTTTGCCTTCAGTGACAGCCATTAATAAATATTCATTCAGCATTTTGATAAGAGAACACACTACTATTTTTTAAAAGCTCTGTAACTGATAATGGAATGCAGCAAACTTTGGATAAAAGATGATGCAGTAGTATGAAGTATTTCACAATCACTGATTAAACCTCACTTGACCACAATCACAAAAGTAAAGGATACACAGGGATTATTTCTCCCACAACCAAATGCCTCTGAGTGATCTATAGTAACTATTGGTGGTATTTGGCTGTTTCTAACAGCACACAGCAATGCTACACCACAGCAGAGGACAGAGATAGGGCCGGATTATCGCAGGGGCTTTAGGGGATTAAGCCCCAGGCCCCAGCCAAAAAGGGGGCCCCGGGCTCCAGCCCATAAAACCCCTATGATAATCCGGCCCTGCTCAGCACCAGCAGGCCTGCCCCTGGGGGCAGAGTGAAGCTGGCCAGCCCCTGTTTGCTCCACCTGGAGGCGGCGCTGGCTGACTCACAGCATGGCCTCCACCACTCCAGCGTGCCCGGGGGGGCTACGTCAGAGGCCCCCATGCAGCACAGCAGCCGGCCCCCCTGTAGCGTGCAAGGCAGGAGCACCTATGGCCCCAGCACCCCAGCCACTGGTCCCATGTGGTGTTGGGGGGCAGGCAGGGGTGGCCCTGCGGTGGGGGGGGGGCCAGGGAGGGCAGCCCTGGAAGGGGGGCAGCCTGGGACCCCCCCAGGCTGGTTAATCTGGCCCTGGGCAGAGACAACATTTTACACAATTAGAGGGGAGAAAGGGAATTTAAGGGAACAGAAAACAGCTATTGGGCCACAAAAATAGAGTCCGTATCCAGCTACTTACGAGACAGTGCTATAGGACTGATGGTGAACCATTCACCAGCATTGTCAATGCTTGTGATTTTAGAATGACTCGCCTATATTTGGTGTTTTCCCTGTGCTCTTGGAATCATGTGAAACATTCGGTGCTCATTTTTTAAATTAAGTGAGTTTCTATCCCTCATGGTTATGAAGAAGACCTGGATGACATAAACCTTAAAGATTCAAATACTAGAAGGCAAACACCACCTAAAGGTTATTGTGTTCTATTTTTTAAAACTGAAGATTTTTAAACCACTCATAGTTCTGGGCTGATTCATGAGTTTAGCAATGCCACATCTGTGTTCTCGCTGCTCCACTTATACTTCTTCCTTCAGGACTTCTTCTCATCTTTGCTAAATTCCACTCATCTTCCCAAAAGACCCATCAGTCTCCATGTCCTAAGATGCTTGCTCAACTGCCTGACCTTCTAAATCTCCACTTGCTCCCATGTCCCTCCAGATTTCTATTTTTCCCGAAAGCCCATGTTATGATGAACACGCAGCCTGACTCACCATGGATAAGTGCAAAGCACAGCTGGTGAGTCAGGGATAAAACTAGGTGGATTTTTTTTAAAACACTGATTTTTATTTTTCTCAGTTGCAAGTTGATGGTTTTTGTTTGGTTGGTTGGGTTTTTTTTTGTTTGCTTGTTTTTTGGGGTTTTTTTTTTTTTTTTTGGTCCCAAATGAGCCTGGCAGCATCACAAAATGGCATTATCTGTTGAATCTGAGCTTTTAGGAACAATGTTTGTAAAATATAATTAATTCACCATGAATAGGGGGAACTACTCTTTATACATTTCATTTTAAAAGTTCAACAGTAGCCTATGTTTCAGAAGTTAGGAGCCTTTGTGGTGTGTTTTGAAGTTAGGTGGGACTGAAGATATATAGCCTCAAGAACCCACCAAAATGTGAGAGAAAAAGACTTTAAAAGCTTATGTTTGCCACAGTTAATAAATATTTTAAAAGCATTATGAGGAAAGTTCAGTTCTCTGAAGTTAAGGTACCATATTTGAAGAATAAATTCAAGCAAAGTGTGAAACAGGGATTTAATTCTTGCTCCAAGTGCAAATCAAACATAACCATAAATGTGAAGCTACCAGTGCCTCCAGAATCATAACATATTTTTAGCAGAAAACGGGTCCTTAGAAACTCAATTCTGCTTGCCTGTTAACAAGAAACTAGTGGCTCAAAAAAGGAGTTAAGAAAACAAACCGTAGTTACCAGCAATGAGCACAGTCCATTATTATACAATAAATCCCGACCCAAGAGAAGAAAGCTTCATTTTGAACTGTGTTCTGCAAGAATCAATAGGGTCAACATAAATGCCCTTCAGCCCCATTCTTTCCTTTACTACTGCAACATCACTGTTCTTTTTTCGGCTTCACCCTTTGACTTCTCTACTCTGTTCTCTGCCACTAATACTGTATCAAGGAGTAACAGTGCAAATCAGTGAAGAGGCAGAAGGAGATTCTTAGAAGCTAAATGATAACACACATTTTCAGCTAGGAAAAGATACCACTGAAGATGACTCTAATGGGTGATTTAAGTACTTCTGCTAAAGCAGCCATATATTATGCAGTTCACAGCAGTAGAACAAAGAGGCAGCAGAGGTGCAGCTGATAGTGTTCAACTGCTGGAATAAGAATCCTGAAAATGAGATTTGTTTAAAAAAAGCGGGTGGCTGTAGTTCCAAGTACTGGGATGAATGCGAAAAGTTGCACCAGTTACTACATATACTTATTTAAGCCATATGTGTCACTAGAATATGTCACTGCCATACTGTCATTTTCTTCTAAATTGGAATTTGAGGCTCCGGAAAGTAGTGGAGAAAGCTTGGTGAAACTAGTGAAAATATCTATACCTACTGAACCCCCAAAGTTTCCTTTATTCTCCCTGGGAGATAAAATCACTTGTCACAGTAAAGCCTCTCAAAATTCAACCTTCAGAATGAAACTTAGACTAGAAGGAATAATACGATTTTGGAGGATAGCAGCAAAAAGTTCAGCACGAACTGGGAGGGGCAATTGCAATCCCTAAAATCCTTTTCGTCTAGCGAACTGTGCGTAAGACTGAAAGTTAGGAGAGCCTGACTTCTTCCACTTTCTGCCATTGACCAGTTTTAATGATATCTCATTGGAGTATTTGCTCTTGGTCCCTTGATACCAACAGGGATTTTGCCATTTAGTTCACTGCTAGCAGGATTGCACAACACAATGTTTATTTAGCTTTGATTCATAATGCACCTATGAAATGGGAAAATATAACCCCCATTTTACAGATGGGGAAACTGAGACACAAAGAGGGTAAGGATAAGTATTTCAATAGTGTGTATGAATGCTGGGTTTCCTGACCACCCAGAA
This sequence comes from Pelusios castaneus, assembly GCA_007922175.1. Lineage (NCBI taxonomy): Eukaryota > Metazoa > Chordata > Testudines > Pelomedusidae > Pelusios > Pelusios castaneus. Next base: position 2,781,295 of record ML685808.1, read on the forward strand.
CTTGAGGCACCATACTGACACTTCTGACTATTTAGGCTAAAGTCATTTAGGCCCAAAATCACATATCAAGTCTTCATCAAAAGCAGGAGTACATCATGGATTTCCTGGCTACTAGACCCAGACCTAGAATTTCCCATCCTGTCCTTCAACACAAGCCTCAGGGAGCTAGACTCTTCAAGATACTCAGTATCTCATATCTCATAGAAACTGATTATTTCAGTGGGAATCGAGGGCACTTAGTAGTTTGCAGAACCACGCTCTTAGAGGCTGGTCTATACGACACAGATAAGTCAGTATTTAGATTTCAGCCTTCCTCCTGCCAATGTAAGTGCTTACTACTCCAACATATAGTCAAATTCGAAAGGGATAGCCGTGTTAGTCTATTGTAGAAAGACAACAGAGTCCTGTGGCACTTTTAAGGACTAACAGATTTATTTATCGCATGAGCTTTCGTGGGAGAAAATCCCACTTCAAAAGCTCATACGATAAATAAATCTGTTAGTCTTTAAAAGTGCCACAGGACTCTGTTGTCTTACTCCAACATAACAACTCCACCTCTATAAGGCTGCATCTACACTGGTAAATTAAGTCGACTTAAGGAAAATAAAGTCGACTTAATTAAAATTAAGTCGACTTTATAATACCACCTTTCTATTAGACCTAGGGCTTAAGTCGATTCCCTAGAGTTGACTTAAGCCAGTGTAGATGTGGGGTAGCCCTAAGTCGACTTAGGGCTACTCCAGGGCTACACCAATGCCCTCCCTGCCAGGGGGGAGCATAGGGGGAACCTGGCATGGCCCCGACAGGGCAGGGCAGAGCCCTGCCCACCCTGCCCCTATGCCCTGCCAGGGTCCTTGTCCCCCTTTGCCCATTGTACCTAGGTACAATGGGGCAAAGGCTGAGCTCCCTGGCATTGGGCAAGGGGTGCCCCCCTACTCCTGTGGACCTCCCCTAGGGCCCCCTAAGCCCCTAGAAGTCATCCTAGGCATCCAGTGTGGACCCTCTAGGTCGACTTTTTAAGTTTCCCTTTAAGTCTACTTTAATTTTAAGTGTAGACACACTAAGTTGACTTAACTAAGTCAACTTTAAGTCGACTTAGTTAAGTCATCTTAGTTAAAGTCGACTTAAATTAACAAGTGTAGACATAGCCAAAGAGGTATAAGGCTTACGTCTATGTAGTAAAGGTGATGTAGTGTCTGTGTGGACCAGCGGTTCCCAACCTTTTTGGCTTGAGGGCCACAAATATAATTTTTAGAACCCTGAAGGGCCAGCAGTCTATTTAATTAAAATTTAATTAATTAAAATCAAATAAAATTATAATTATAATTAATTAATTAAAATCAATTAATTAAATTTACATGTAATAGACAGGTGGCCCTTAAAGGTTCTAAAAATTATATTTGTGGCCCTCAAGCCAAAATGATTTTTTTAAAATTAGAAAAAAAATGAAAAAGTTTTATATTTTTTAAAAAAAGAGGAAAGGAAAAGGGGGCTAGATGCCCATGGACAGGGCCAGCTTGTGGACAAGTGTGTGGGCCCCAGCCAGCAACACCAGTGCAGCCCACACTCCTGCTGCTGCCATGCCAGAACGGAGCCCTCGCCCCAGTCCCCCACAGCTTCACTGGCCCACCCCCGAACACACTCCACAGCCATGCTGCCCGCAGGCCTCCCAGCACACCTTGTAGCCTTGCCGCCCATAGCCCCCCAGCATACCCTGCAGCCATGCCACGCCGTCCTGTGGTCGTCGTCCTCCCAAAGTGCTGGAGTCTTTGACCCTGCCCCCAGTCCCTAATGTGGCCCTGGCTGGGACCAGAGGCGAAGGTGGGCAGCCGTAGATGAGCTCCAAGTTGTGCTCTGGGACCTGGCAGCTGTGTCCCATCTCCAAGCCAGCAGCACAGGCCATTTTAAAAAGCCCCACGGGCCACTATTGGCCTGTGGGCCAAGGCTTGGGAACCCCTGGTGTAGATACTGTGTCCTTTACATTGGCTGTCTTGTCAATTTCACAGCAGAAACAGTGAAATTAACAAGAAAGCTGCCTCCTGCTACTTTGAAGAGATGGGGAAGAGCCTGGGCAGCTTCAGATTCCAATTCCAATGACAAACCTGACCCACTCCCTGAAGGGAGCAAATGGGGAGGGATCCAAGAAGGTGGGATAGCTGAACCCTGTCCCTAGAGGCAAGACCCAGGTGTTTTGCCTCAGTTCCCAGTGGGGAATGGGGAAGGGAGAAGCTATGTGGCTTCCTCCACTCCCTGCGAGGAATGAGGAGGGGGGAGAAGGCAATAATATACAAGGAGCCCATGGGGCAGCTGGGCTTCTGGCAGAGAGCTGGAAGACCAGGCTCCTCCACCCCCCAACTGCCCTCTTAGGTTGGTGAAAGTGCTCCTAGGAAGGATGCACACCATCAGTCCAAAAAGGGTGATGTGGACATGAATCACTGCAATAATTTCTATGGCAGCTAATATAGGTCAACTTACATTTCTAATGCAGACATACCCTTAGTAACTGGGAGTTTGAACTTCAGGATAATTATTTTGCATATATGTCTAACTACTTAAGCTATTTCAGGGTGTTAGAGAAGTAGGGAAATTAGGGAAGACACAAAAGATAGTCTTTAAATCAATGTAATTTATTCAAGAGATCTGGAGTTTCCTAGAGCTCTGCAAATTTTGACCTTTTTAACAAAAAAAAATGCAACTTTGCTAAATAATTTCAGGCAAATCTTCTCCCCTCCACCAAAATCTTAAAAAATCAAAATGTTTCTTTTTGACATTTTCTAAAGCAAATGTGTGGATTTTTCTGTTCAGAATTATTTGTCCACCTGAATAGGTGTGGCAGGTTATAAATTCCTTAAGATAGTCAAGGTACACCACTTAGAACTCTCAACTGTCATCAAACTTACCTACAATGCCAAAAAATGTTGTGATTTTCTCTGCTCTCCGTCTAGGCTTCATCCTCTCCTGAACACCTTTGTTTCTATGTGGCAACTGTCTTTATTGTAACTATACTATCTGTGCTTGATCTACCTCTTCTGGCTGTGTGCCAACACTGCACGTAGAATTATTCCTTTGGTTTTAGTTGGGCTTCCTCTGCTAGCTACGGACCCCCAGTGCAGGCTAAGGATTGATTTGCCTACTTTCCTGCTTGCATGTGATCCGTCAATATGACTGCTTACTTCCCCTTCAATGTTTTGTTTGAAGAAACTCCAGGCAGCTTTTTTCCTATTTTCATTTGCCTATTTTCTGCTCTCTAACTAGCTGACTTACACTGTTCCAGAAGCAAAAGCAGCAGTCTGTCACCATTGCCTCTCAGTGAACTTTTACCCTTTTAAAAACATTTACTTTTTCTTCCCCTTGTTTGGGCAATAGGAGCACCAGATGCAGGTAGGATAGAAGTCCTTCATTGCCAAGTGTTATATCTGGATGCAGCAGAGAAAGAGAGAGGCATACCAGGAGCTGCTCGAAACACAGTTGTCTGTGAGTGAGTGAGGCATTGCACTGGGGAAGAAGAGAGTGCTCAAATATTTAAAGGAAAAGAACATCATACAAAGCTTGTTTAAAACTGTTTAATATTGAATCATGATAGGGTCACGTTAACACCTTTGACTCTTTGAGTCCTTTTATTTAACCAGAATTAATGCAAGTACCATATAAGTACCTTAGGTAGGCAGACCAATAAGGAAAGGAAGTGCTGAAAGACAGAAAAATCCAGAATCTGGCTCACACTTTAATGACATTGATATGAGTGAGCAATGTTAAAGATAGAGGAATGGACAAATGACAGATGAGCAGTAAAAGAGTTGCCTGATCTTCATCAACTCCCTGTCTATGAAAGTTAATGAACTCAACCTTATTATTTCAAGGCTTGGGTAGTTGTAGTGATGAGCTAGGTGCACCTTCTGTGCCTACCAATGAACTAATGCTCCTTCACTGGTTCACCTAAAGAGAAGATATGGGATCCACCTACTTTTTGTATCAGGAGTAATGAATACGGGTGATTGTGCCTAACAGGTGGAGACAGGCTCAGTGAAGGAAACGAGACCCTTAAAATCATGAAGCTTGTCTAGCAACAGTCAGTCAGAACAGTAACCCATGGGAAAGTAGTTTCACCCCAAAAAGGCAAGTGAAATAATTAGGGTGATCTTGTAAATTGAGCAGAAAATGGAGTAGAAAAATAACATGGAAAATCAGTCACCAGCCTGGTGCAGTGGTAGTGCTCTGGTAAACCTGGAATTTGAGTTTAATTAAATGGTATTCTTGTGGGCAAATGGAGAATGGGTAAGGTATACTAGCAATTTTCAAAGCTTGATTGCTTTTTCTGATAGCTTTTCAAAATTAGTAAGTGGAAGTATGTGTAATATATCTGGGCTGAGTAAAGCATTTAATGCAGTGTCTCATGAAATCTTTACTTGCAAAATTAATTCAAATTGGCTTGGACACAGAGCAAGCTCACTTGTATTTAAAAGTGGCTGGTTGAGTGCAAACAAAGGGTAATGAGAAATGGCAATGTAACAAGTTGGTAGGAGGTGATTAGTGTGGCATCACAGGGATCAACGTTTTGGTCCTGTTTTATTTAATATCTTCATTAAAAACCTGGAATAGGGAGTGAAATGGCATACTAATTAAACTGACATATGATACTAAACCAAGAAGTGCTGCAGATGACAGTAAAGATGAAGAATAATACAAAGGGCCAAGATAGTTTACAAGTTTGGGCAGGGAATAACTGAAATGAGATGTTAACTTGGAAAATTGCAAGGCAATAGATAATGGGGAAATAATTTAGAATATATACTGAGTGGAAGTGAGACGCCGGTGGTAATGATGAAAGCTGGGGAATGTACAGCAAGTTAGATAGGAGATTGTAGTGTCAATATGGCATCAATAAAGATTAATTTGATTTTATGATTTATGCTTGACTACAGAAAACATGGTATCAAGGAGCAAAGAGAAGAGAGTCTATTGCTATAACGTCTGATGTGACTTGAGTTACAAATACCTTTAACATCACAAATACATTGCCAAAATTGGGCAAGAGTTACAGAAAATAAATGAAAATTATGTAGGTCAGGTTAACATACAGGGAATCATTAAATGAAACAAGGTCTACAGTGTTAAAAATAATTCTGAGGCTGGGTGCCCAACTAGAGACACACAGGACTCTATTTTCAGAGGTATTTAATATTAAGAAAAA
>ML685808.1:2807164-2850582 GCA_007922175.1 Pelusios castaneus
CCCCCCCCCCCCCCCAAACTAAACAGTTGTTTGTTTGTTTTCCTCGTGGAGGACTTCTGTTGTTGCTGTTATTTATTTTTAGTCACAAACAGCTGAAGGAAGCAACCTGAATTTGATAACTAAAGCATGCCCATTGAAGCAAATATGTTTTGATTTTTTTTTTTTACACTTCCCTCTATCTAGTGCCTTTTTGTAATGGATAACATATCAAATGCCCTCCTGCATTCTAAATTCTGACTACTCCAAAAAAAATAATTGAGCTATATCAAAAAGTTCAATTGTATCTGTCTTCCCACATCGGTTGTCACCCTTTGCTTTCCCAGTGCTTAGAGTGTATGCTCTTATTCTGGCTAGCAACTGATTTTAAGAAGCCAATACTTGAAACTCTCAGAAATGGGTTTATGACTTTCACTTTAAGGAGTGATTGAGGTACACATGGCAGAAGTTGTTAGCCAGGGCCCATTACTGCTTCTGTTTGTGTCTTTGTCTTTACCTCTTCCTGTTTTTTTAATTAGGGAAAAGGCTTTAATCATTTAGTGCCAACTCTGAATTTTTAAGGTTTACATACTCTTAATGACCTAAATGACTGTATCCCTTAGGAATTATTCCTGGACAACCATGAGACTGCAATGACTAAGGGACTGGCACCATATCCGCATTCAAAAGTTCTCCATTTCCTAGTTATTTTTGTTTATGTAGGGTTGTCTATAATAATTTCCAATATGGAAGACAGTTCAACGGCAATTTGAATATATCAAGCGTGATGGTAAAACCAGTTCATAAATCTTGCTGTACAGTAAGTAAAAATAATGAATTGTAGCAGCAGCTCTCAAAGGCTATGTCTACACTTACAAGTTAGTTCGAATTCAGGAAACTTAATTCGAACTAACTTAAGCTTTGGCCACACTAGGCTTTCATTATTTCGAATTTAGTGCTTCCTTAATTCGAACTAATAAGTTTGATTGCTTAGTTCGAACTAACCCTTAATTTGAAATAGTTCGAATTAAGTCAACGTGGCCATATTAGTTTGAACTAACTGTTTAGTTTGAACTAATCAGCAGATTGACCTTCATGCAACTGACTAATTCGAACTAAGCAAGTGCCCTGCATGGCCATGGCTAATTCAAACTAGCATTCTAGTAGAGCCATGCTAGTTTGAATTAAGTTAATTCGAACTAACTAAAATTAGTTCGAATTGGTTAGCTCTAATTAACTAATTCTTACTAGCTTTTGTAAGTGTAGACATAGCCAAAGAATGGAAGACCATGGAAATTTATCCTGTGATTCTGTGGTTATAGATTATTGCCCCCAAATGGAAAAGACTTGAGTCAAAATGAGATGGGTAAGTCTAAGTCCATCCTAAAATGCATGTGAAGTGGGATAGAATGGTTGGATACAACCTGGCCAGGCACTGATTGAACACAGAGGCTCTTGCCCCTAGAGATACAGCATGGCAATGGTAGAGATGTTTGCACTGTCACTGTCAAAATTTTCCTTGCTGATAGCCAATTTCTGTTGCAAGACTGTGGAGGGTGGCACCTTTCATCAGCACTAGATTGATTGATTGAAAGAAAGAAAGAAAGAAAGAAAGAAAGAAAGAAAGAAAGAAAGAAAGATCAAATATCTATGATTCTAGTAGCACACTCCCTGGGACTTGAAGCCAACCCTTGCACTAAGACCTTAGTATTTAACAAAAAATTATATTTCCTATTATAAGACTATTTTCTATTGTGTTTGTTCACATCACCGAGAAAAATGTTTGATACTTACTGTCACCGGGAGCCTTTAAGTATTCATAATAGAGAAAAACGTAAATGCATATTAATAAAGCAATTTAGAGTTATCTGATTTATGAACTAAATTTATGAACAATTACTGAAATTTACTTTAAATAAATAAATAGGCTTTTTTTATTATTATTAAAAGAGGATTGCAAGCGGGAGGCAAAATGAAAAGTAGCCCTAACTAGCCTAAGGCCACTCAATTTATAATGCGACTAAAACAATAAGTCTTGCCACCTCCACAACATTTTTAATAAGCTTTTTTGCTTATAAATGTCAGTCAGATTAGCATATCCTAGTAACAACAGTCAGATGAGTAATGCAATATATCTTTTAATTTTGGAACCCTCAAAACTCCTAGGATAATCTTTCTAAATTAATTGCAAGTCTGCGAAGTTCTTAGAGAAACAAATACTGAGGAGAAACAGCAATTCTACAGCACTCTGTGAGAGATTTAATAAAGCACGTTCTCGATTCTAATATGTGAGAAAATTGGTTAACAAGAAGTGAGCTGCAGGTTTCCACCACAAGCATTTTCTAAATAATACCGGAATTTGAGTGGAATTCATTTAGAAGACAGCTGCACATGCTCCACGTGTACCTTTTGGATAAGAGTACTTTTGCCGGTACTGTAACTGGGGAAAAAAATATTTTAATGTGAATTTAGTGCATGTTTTGAGACTTCTAGTCACTTGCAGAACAGAATCACTACCACTAGCAGAAAGGTAAACTGCAGATTGACAAATGCACCTAAGTCCTCGTGGTGAGGGGGCGTCATGCCCATTGAAACCTTGGCTCAGGTTCTCAGGACATGTTGAGCTTTGAAAGCTACATCCTTTTAAAGTGCCTCCAGCTGTGCGCCCAAAATCGCTAGCTGGTTTTGAAAAACTTGACCAGAGCATTCTTTAGTGAGGTGCTCAAAATGTGGAATTTGCTCACTTAGCTAGCCCAGGCAGAGTTTAATTTTACTAACATGTTGAGCCTGGTGTAAGACTTCTCATTGGGTAAGTATTTGCTTGACTATGGACTATTAATTAAGTTATTTATGACTGGCGAGGGTGGGACATGGAGCAGGACTGTTTGTACCATCTATTATTGGAAGCTGGATTAAGTACATTAAATCAACCTAAGCCCCACGTAGGCTGTGCTACCTGCATATGGCCAGTATAACGAGGACAATCTAGGGGCTATCAATCATGTTTATGGGTTTACTTTCATCTCTTTAATAAAAGTTAATTATTTAATACCCACAGGTACTCCAGAATTTGGATATCAGACCAAGCAGGTAGCAGGAAGACTCTGCAAAAGGACACTAGTGCCTGGAAAGGAAAAGGCCTAGTAGAGTATGGCCCAACATTTTACAGTGCCAATGGGTGTACCTCAAATTGCTATTTAATTTTCTTAAATGGTGAGTCACCTATTACAGGTTCCTTGTTTCAAAAGGATTTTCCATTGTATATTCAAAATCTTTGCTGTCATGGCTAAAGGTTAGGTTGGTATTGTTAACACATCCCCTCCATTGCTCTCAGAAAGGTTCGGTTTATTGGTTTTATTAACTGCATTTGTTCATTAGTGATCGCCTCAAGACCCAGCAAAACAAGGATAACCAACAAAGGCTAAAGAATACAGACACAGATGTTAGTGTATGACAAGCTGTAGTAGCTTCATAGCACAGGATCGGTACTAGGCCCTTCTTCATCACATTGTCTAGAATGTTCTCTTTTGGGCCTCAAACTTAACTCATGCTAAAATCAATAAGTTAAATCAATGGTTTTCAAACTTTTTCATTTGAGGACCCCTAAAAATTGCAAATGGAAGTGAGGACCCCTTCAGAAATCTGGAGGTCTGCAGGATTATAGGTTGAAAACAATTGAGTTAAGCTATTCACTGCAGAGGAACCAACATTTTCCCAATGCACATTTTCTCTAATTCATGAAATTACACTCAAAGGTGAATCTCATGAACCTATTATCCATGCATGTGACAAACCAGGAGACTTAGTCTCTCTATATTACATCCCATTCCTCTGTGTTATATGCTGGCTTTAGCTACTCTCTCACATTTGAACCTATGTCTATAAATCTTTCATGTACAATTAATTTGCAAAGCAGTATGGAAAATATTAGACTCATTAGTGATGCCTGAGAAACTATCATTAGTTGTGGCATCCTTTCCCCTCTTCTTTATACTTATAGCCTTCTGGTCAATAAAACATGCCAATTGGAACACAAAACAATTTCTTATAAAACGACATATCTAGCTAAACCACAATTAATAGTCTCACACTTACCAAGTCAAAAACTGTTTTAAAGTGTTCTCTTCAAACCCAAAGAAACTAGACTGCACCAAATTATACTCTGCTATGAAGTATCCTAATCATCAAAAAACAAATAATAACCTCATGGTTGGACACCAGAGAAAAGAGCTCTTCAAAGTTCTCTCCTTGTGTTTCCACCAGATCATTCTTTGAGAAGGTTTAGGTCTTCTCACTAATCCCGCAGATTTAGGGGGAATCTGCTGGAATACAGTTTCATTCATGCTCATATCTGGATTCTGCATTGGCCCTAGAGCCCCTACCTCTTCCGTTCCCTGCCAACCCATCCCTAAAGTATGAACATGCAAGTCACCTGTGATACAGGTATTATTACAAATATGATTGTCAGCTAGCTCAGATTTATCCACAGTGCACATACTTGCATCTCAGTCAATCAGCATACATTGGTGAATTATAGTATAGTAGGTAGATATGTGACCTATCATTTTACTCTTCAGTTCTAATGCTCAAAATGGGTACATCTACACTTGTAAATTAAGTCAACTTAAGCTTGCTTAAGTTGACTTAATTTAGTCTGTGTCTACACTACACTTTCCTTAAGTCGACTTAAGCAAACTGCTTAAGTCGACTTTACTAAACCTCATTTAAAGTCGACTTTAGGCTTAAGTCAACTTTCTAAAGTCCACTTAAGCCAGTGTAGACCTGGAGTAGCCCTAAGTTGACTCTAAGTCAACTTAGGGTTCTCCAGGACTCGCCCACTGCCCTCCCTGCCAGGGGGGTGGCACAGGGAGAGCCTGGCATGCCCCCCCAAAGGGCAGGGCAGAGCCCTGCCCACCCTGCCCCTATGCCCTGCCAGGGTCCCTGTCCCCCTTTGCCCCATTATACCCCGGTACAATGGGGCAAAGGCTGAGCCCCCTGGCACTTGGCAAGGGGTGCCCCCCTGCCACTGTGGACCTGTCTAAGGTCCCCCTAGCCCCTACAAGTCGACCTAGGTGTCCAGTGTGGATGCTCTAGGTCGACTTTGTAAGTTCCCCCCTAAATTGACTTTCAATTTAGGTGTGGACATGCTAAGTCGACCTAAATTTACAAGTGTAGACATAGCCAATGAAACTACTGCAAGTGTGACACATGACTTCAATTCATGGCTGCCATTTTGCAAGCGACAGCAGATAAAACACTTGCAAACATATAATTCACTATTCTACCTTGTCTATACTTGCTGAAGTATCCTCTGCTGCAGGATACCAAAGTACGAAATCTACACGTATATGCACACGCACACACACACAATGTATTTTTGCCATCTTGAAAATGCTCTTTGCATAACTTTACAGAATTTGCAGTGTCCTTCAACAAGCTCTTTTTAAAAGTGTGACTGATGTTTTGGATGTATTTAATGCTACATTCTGAATTTTGCAGAAGAAAACAATACTACTGTCCATGATGAATAACAGAACATAAGTAAAGCACTAAGAAGAAGAGGAAAACAGTTCATTATACTAATTGCTCTAAAGCAAATGAGGTAGAATGACTTTTTAGTGAAACCCTATTTCCATAGGTTAAACACTTGCCCATTACAAACCCATATAGTAGTAGCTATTTTGGGCATATCTGATTTAAAGTACATTATTTAAAGAGGCTGTTAACATGAGCAACCACAAAGTTTAAACTGATCTAACATAACTTTGCAATCTAGAATCAATTCCATACCCCTAAATCATCACAGGCAAACACCACAAATATCTGCATATTCATATATAACAAAAATATCCTGAAACATGCAACTTCATGGAAATCTAGGGACATAATACAGATTGTTACATTGTATAGGTTGTTTTGTTTTGTTTTGTTTTGTTTTGAGCAAGTGCCATCACAAAAAGAAAAGCAGGTATAATCTTATCATACATTTGTGTACTGTAGCGGTCTAGTGTGTATCCCAGTAGCAAGGTTGGGAAAGGCAAACACTCTGGGAATAATAATTCAGAAAAGCAAAGTTATACTGGATTTAAAAACAAAAACAAAAAACTATTTTCTTCTTTAATTTCCAAATGATATAAGTATGTGTAGTAAGAAAAGCTCAATTATATTTGCTTGTTTCCATTCCTGCCCAGGGACAAGGGATTTTTCTCATTAACAGTAGTTCATATCAGTTTTAGGGATAGCATGTGTCTCAGGTATAGGCACTTTTTTTCATTACATCTTTTCATGACATCTCGTCAAATCTTTCATTAGAGAGAAGTAACTATCATCTCTTTCTTCCAGCTAAGTCATACTGATAGTTTGCAAGGCCAGAAGGAACTTTATGATAATTGTAACCTAAACTCCTGTATAACATGTGCCACAGAATTTCCCCAAAATAATTTCTAGAACATCTATTGTAGAAAAACATTCAAACATGATTTAAAAATTGTCTGTGAAGACTCCACCACAACCTTCTTGTTCCAATGGTTAAATATTCTAGTTTTTTAAAAAGTATTTCTTATTTTCAGACTGAATTTGTTTAGCTTCAACTTCCAGCTCTGGGATTTTGTTATACTTTGGCCTGCTAGATTGAAACCCATGATGAAATTTTTGCTCCTCGTGTAAATACTGAAAGATTGTAATCAACTCATATCTTAACCTTCTTTTTGTTAAACTAAATAGATTAAGTTCCATGAGTCTATCACTGAGAATCCTATGTTTTCTAATTTTTTAATCACACTCATGGTTCTTCTCCGAACCTTCTCCAAATTTTCAACATCTTTCTTGAACTGTAAACACTAGAACTGGACACACTAGTCCAGCAGCTGTCACACCACAGCTAAATACAGAGAAAAAATAGTCTCTCTGTTCCCACCTGAGAGTCTTCTATTTATGCATTTGAGGAATACATTAGCCCTTTTGGCTGAAGCATTTCACAAGGAGCTCGTGTTCAGCTAACTTCCCACCATGACTCCCAAAACATTTTCTGCATCACTGCTTCCCAGGATGGAGTCCCCCACTCTGTAAGTATGACTTACATTTTTTGTTCTTCTCCCAATTTTTATGTCAACCGCAAACTTTATGAGAGATGATTTTATGTTTTCTCCCAGGTCATTGATAGAAATGCTAAATAACATAGGAGCAAGAACCAATTCCTATCGGGCCCCACTAGAAACACATCCATTCAATGGTAATTCCCCATTTATAATTATATTCCGAGACCTGTCAAGTAGCCAGTTTTTAGTCCATTTAAAGTGTGCCACGTTAGTTTTGTATGACTCTAGGGTTTTTTAATCAAAATGTTGTGTAGTTCTAAGGCAAATACCTTACAGAAATCTAAGTATATTATGTCAACACCATGACATTTATCAAGCAAACTTGTATTCTCATCAACAAAACATACCCATAAACTCACATTGATTGCCATTAAGTATATTACCCTCCTTTAATTCTTTATTAATCAAGTCCCATATTTGCCACTTTCTCTCTCGTAATGAGCAAGACAAGGAACGTTAACATTCAGGTGTTAAACCCATTGGCTATGTTCGAAGGTAGTCTACCTCATTGACCCGGGTAGGAAAAGTAACCCATTGCATACTATTTGCAACTAAATTAAAATTGTTAAGATAAGTATGTTTGCAAATCTATTAGCTAAAAGATGTAAAATAAATATGGTTCAGCAATTATATGTTTCCTATTAGAATCTGTTTCAATGAGAAGAGGTAGAGCTGATTAGAACAGCGGGATTTTTGTTAGTCCTGGTAAAAACTGCCATCATTAACTTTCTTCTGATACCTGCTATAGGGGAAAAAAAGAAAGTCAGTTTTCAGAGATGAAAACCAAATCACTTTAAAATCTCATCTCAATTATATGTTTATAATACCAAAATGCATTTCTTGAATGTATACTATAACAGCATAACTTGTTACATTGTTTTGATCCATAATGGGTGAAATTTATATCAGAAAAAGAGTAGGCACAAGGCCTGTGCAACGAATAAAGAATTAAATGATACATAGCCAATTACAGAGGGCATGCATGATGACTGAACTCTCACAATATTACCTGCCTTTGTGTGTTTTGCTGAAACAAACCTATCAATCATGAAAGGATGAAGGACTGAGTCTAGCTTGGGGGAGTTACTCCAGTGAATTTAACACCTTCGTATTTCAGTCTGGCTTTTCCTGGTTAAAGCTGACCATTCCTTGCTAGGAGCATGAAAGGAGTATACTGGAGTGTGACTGTACATTGAAATATCCCAGAAAGGGTAGAGAGCCAGATTCAGTTGAAAGACTCTTGACTTCAATGTGCTTACAATCTGGGCAGTAGTGTCAATGGGGCTTGAAAAATATCCATAATCAAATATTTTTCCAGTACATGAACACTTATACATTAATGAAATGCTTACATTATTGACAAATTCTTAACTTCAAAACACCATAATATTGTTTGGAATATTTCATGTCAGAGATGTAAAATCATGTGCATAATTTTTGGACATGCAAGTTCTGTGCCCGTGAAAAGAGAAAGTTATCCTGTGCGCTACCTGAGGTGTCCCCGTAGGTGCTCCACTTTAGGTGAATGTGTATCCATGCACCTTTGATTGGAGAATTTCAGCAGCAGTGTTCATCTGGGTCACGAATGCACTCTCCTAGTCTCATGTTGCTGTTGGCATGATTACCTAGCACTGCATGATAAACCCCCTCAATTCCTTCTCTATTGCAGAGTCTGTAGACCCAAAGAGTGGGAGTTATTAAGTCGACTGTCAGGGACAAGAAGGGAGCTACGGCTCCTTTCCCCCCGAGCTGCGGCTCTCTATTGACCTAGCACCTGCGTGTGTGGACGCAGTCAGTCGACTTAAGATTTTAATGTAGACGCTTCAAGTCGACTTCGCTTTTCTAGTGTAGACATACCCCTAGAGCCAAATTCATTAGTAAAAGAAAAGGTGAATATTTTTTGGTTTGTTTTAAACACAAATTCATTATGGTTCAAAGCAGCTTTACAGGGAATATTTGTGGAGACAATTATTAGATGTACATATTTGTGGGCACAAGTTTCCTCAAGAGATTAGTAATGGAGTAAAACCATTCACTTCAAGGTCACTAGTTCAGTTCCAGCACCAGTTAATTATAATATTGTTAGACTCTCAAAGTTGTTAAATCACCTGTGTGAAATAAGATATGAACAAATTGCGAAAAGGTCTGAATAACCCTAAATACGGTATTTTCAAAATAGAATGAGTTAAACAGGCCCCAATCCAGAAAAGTTCTTAAGTACATGATTAAATCCCATTGACTTAAATGATATATACGTATGTGTTTAGTGATTTCTTGAATACAGATGCATTCCTGAATTTGGGTCACAGATAGGGCAGTGTAAAGAAATGCATTCTTTGTCAATATATCTGTTCTACTATAAATTAGGTAAATTTCATGAAAATTAAATCCCTTTAAACAAAGAATGATCACAGAATCATAAAAGCTGGAGACTGAATCCTGCCATCTCCCCAGTTCTCCGTGACACACTTACTGGTGTGTGGCAATACAGTAATGTGTCCCAACACAGTGGTTGAGAACTGCTGGTCTAGCAAATGCACCTTGAAAGTACAGCCCTGCATTGGGAAGATGCATAAGAAATTGCTCCACTAGTTGCTTTTAGAGACATGGTATGTGAAGGCACAATATCCAAGTGTGGGGATTGCCACCACATTTGATCTCTGAAGATAAGAAATAGGAATGGAAGAGTTCTTACCATTTCCCCCCGCCCTTCCAGATAACAGTGTCTCAGGTGAGGAGAATCTAAGTCCACATATTCACTGCTCTTTTAATATGTTCCATTATTTTGCTAGAAGACTGGAATTTACATTTATGGGGAAATATCTATCAGGATCACTACTTCTCCTCCTTTTCAACATTAATTTTACAATCTCTTTCCTGAAGACTTTCAGTACACCCACTATTGTCAATGATTTTTCAAAGCAATTCTCAATTGTAAAGTAAGCCCCACATCTGTGATCATGTCTATACTGGATAAAGATAGAACATTACAAGGTGAGTTAATACATTTTAACTAAGATGGTATGAAATATGACTAAGATCATGACCCTGGAAAAGTCACACAGATGCTTAACTTTGTGGTACAAAGGCTTGGTGCCTCTAAGGGTAGAGTTTCCCAGAGAGAGGGGTTTAGGGCAGAGCACTGCAAGGCTCTTGTTTCTATGTGTAGCCAGTTTGACTCAAAGGTAGATTAAAGCAGAACTTTTGCAAACACTGTAAACTCTGTGTGATCACTGACTGTCATAAATAACAGATTGGAAGCAAAGTTCCATTGACTTCAATAGACAACCCACAATGTGCCAAGTTAAGGTGGTGCATAGACATTTACAGGATGGAGGACTCAGCACCTTAGTACAGACAAGGACAAGTCATGTTTTGAAAATATGTGACCATTCCACAGCTACCATAGTTCTATATACACTTGTACTTATCCACAATAAATGCAAAAGAACAAGAGTTAAAATAGATTAGTTATCATTTACTAACATGACACTTTCCTACTGGAGACATGGCCTTGGGATTATGCACCAGTCCAAGTGTCTGCCTGCATGGATGCATGTGCTACTTTTTTAGCATTCTGAGATGCATGACTTGGACTGGCCAATTTGCATACATTCCATTCCCCCCACCACCATGACCACACACATGAGTATATCTAGATCTGCCCCTTTTCTGTTGGTATGTTAATACAGTTTTCCTTCTTTATAATCTTTCAGAATTCTTTTCTTTATTTGTTGAAAACAAATTCCTAAACTGCTGATGACTCCAGGTTCTCTCTTGTATCACATGCTGTGCCAAAGAAAGCACTCTCTCCCTCAGGGCTCTGTAGTGCACACCCTACCTTTGGGTAGGCCATTGCTTTGGAAAGGGATAAGGAAAGGAATAGAAAAGAAAGGGAAATTGGTGATTGTTTCTCATGGGAAAGAAGCGAGATTTTACTCTACTTTTCCTGGTGGCCCAGCGTATTCTGGATAGATGGGTATTTGGAATAGCAATAGCTAATCTGATTTCATATATATTTATATGCAATAATACAGTCACATACACATATTTTCATTTGACTCTTAAGTAATTTAAAAAATTGAGGTAGGATTAATTAGGGATGAATATTTAACATGAAATGTTCCAGTAGGGATGCAGTCAAAAGAATGGATTCCCTGTTTCTCCCTGGACAGTTTCCCTTTGCTACAGTCTCCCCTTGAAGCTGTAAGAGCCACTGGAAAGCTATGATCCTCTTGTCACAACCCCATCAGAATTATTTTTAAACAACATTAAGGAGGGGCTATGAGTTTGTTTGGCAAAATGAGGCCTTCAGTCTTGAATTGAGCCTATAGATTCTAAATTGATCTTTTTATAATTCAAAGTTTAGCCATCTGGGTTGAAACTCACCCTAAGCAGAGAGGAAATGCGTGGCCTACACACCACCTAATTCCCCATTAAGTTTTAATTTGAGAGCTTAAGTTGTGCATATTCCCTGTGCTGGCCCTGTGCAGGTGAGTGCATTTCGCTTTTGGAGAATAAGGTTCCTACTGCAGAATAAAGCAGAAATCAATCAATCTAGGATACAGCATTGAAATGTATGGAAATGTTGTGACTAAATGGGGGCAGAGTATAATAAGATGTTTAAAATTAGGACTGGTAAGAAACTTTCATATGGAATATTTTCTCTTGGAAAACACAATTTGCCAAAAGAAAAACATTTCTCAGAGACATCAATTTTGTTAAATCTTCTAATAGTTTCTTGCCAGCTCACCTGCCTTGCAGGCTGCCACAGAGTTAGGAACCTGGACACTTTGGGAGGCCCAGCTCAAGCTGAGGTTCTAAGGGCTTCCAGTCTATAGCCACATAGCTGGGAACCTGGCAGCTCTGGGGATAATAGGCTCCTGGCTTCTCAAAAGTCTACAGGGGTAGCAGCCAGATCTCTAAGCAGTTTGGGGAGCCTCACTATTTTAATTTTCAAAAGAAACATTTTGGACTCTCCTACTCTGCAGGAAATTTCAAAATTTTGGGTTTTGGTCCCAATGTGCAATGAACAATTTTTTTAAATTTCAGAATTTCCCGTGCAATTGGTATTCTAGATTCTGACCAGCATTAGTAAAAATTGACATAACTGAGCTCCATTGAAAAAATCAATGTTATGGAAAAGAATATTAAGGGCTGTAATATCCAAGTTCTAGCTTTGCCTGAAAATTCTAAAGCTGGTGTTTGTGGTAAAATATCTATCCTGGAGCTAAAGTTCATCTCTTTTTGTGAAATATTCAAATGTTTTAGACTACCTCTCACCAGCTCCAATTGCCTTGCATCATCAATAATTTGTAGAGCTTTAATTCTTATTTTTGTGAGTGACTTGGACTAAATATTACCAAGGCAATTTGGAAGCATAGAGCTACTTTGATCTATTGAGGGGGTAGGGAGAGGAAGGAAATTATATTCCCCAACAGTGCTGAAGCAAAATAATCAGAGCATAAAAAAATACTAGCAATTTTAAGAGCTAAGTTTATTTCTCTAGGAATTACAGCTTCAGTATTGTTTCTGTCAAAGTTGTGCATCGTGATTAATGAGAATACCTTTTTAATATGATGATGCCAAAACACTGCTTATATAACAAGTAAGCAGTAAAAAGGGGAACTTGACATATGATAATTTGAATGGCTTTTTGGATAAATTATTGAATTGATCAGTTCCTGAGTCTGAAGAATTTTTGCTTTGTTTTTTTCTAATCTTGGCTGGTTTTCACTTCTCTCAATGATAGACATTATATACCATTATATCATTTTTTAACTTTTAGAGATATCTCTTTGTTGAATTGCCTAGATCTTCAATGCATTTTTCCCCTGAAATAATCTAGAGTACCAGGTTAAATTCTTTAAAAATAATAATTTTGCTTCTTTGTTTAATCTCTTCTCTGTTGCCAAGAGTTTGTCATTTTATCAATACAATGCTTTTATTGATAGTGTAACTGAATATATAAACAAAAAGATTTTAAAAGGACTTTGCATTTAAGCCTTTTTGAAGCCTCATTAATTTTATTCCTCTTCTTAAAGAAAATTATGTCAATGTATTATATCATGCAGAAAACCATAGCAAAACAAATAGCAATCTTAAAGACAATGGGGTGAAACAAACATTTATGGACAAACTTCCCATTGGCAAGTGGTGTAGCTCTGAAATTTGACCATGTTTTGCAAGTTAGGGGAAGAAGATGTGATTATATGGATATGGTTATTTTTAAGAAGTAGTAGGTAAGCCAGGCAGGAGAGGGAGAGGGAAGATCTCTAAACAGAAGTGCTACAGGGAAATGGAAATAGACAAAAATTAGGTCTAGGGACAACACTGTTTTACTTACTCTAATGTTTGTTTTCTCAATGTAAATAAACAATTATAAAGAGTCACATTCTTCTACTGTCACATACAGGATAAGAAGCTCACTCATTCTATACCAGCGTAAATAAAAGAAACAGAAAATACCACAAGCTATAATGCAGTGCTTTTCATCAGGAGATCTCAAAACACTTTATAAAGGAGGAAGCACAAAGGTAAAATGTTCCAGAGGGGTAACTGTGTTAGTCTGTGTATACAGCAAAAAAAGAAAGTCCTGTGGCACCTTAAAGACTAACAAATTTTTTCAGGCATAAGCTTCCATGGGCTCCAACCCACTTCGTCAGATGCATGAAATGGAAACCTTGAGAGGTTTATATATACACATGCCAGGAGGAGTAGCATAACAATGGCAAATGCTGACAAAGTCAATTCAATGGGGCAGGAGAAGCTCATTCACATCAGCTGAATAGAAGGTGAGAATGTGTGAAGACCGAAAATTACTTTTTGTAGTGTGATAACCATTCCAAGTCCCTGTTCAGACCCACTCTGATTGTGTCAAGTTTGCAAATGAGCTCCAGCTCTGCAGTTTCTCGCTGGAGTCTGCTTTTGAAGTTTTTTTGCAGGAGTGTGGCAACTTTCAAGTCTGCTACTGAGTGTCCAGGGAGATTGAAGTGTTCTCCTACTGGTTTATGGATGTTACCATTTTTTATGTCGGATTTGTATCCATTTATTCTCTTGCATAAGGAGAGTCCGGTTTGGCCAATGTACATGGCAGAGGGGCATCGCTGGCACATAATGGCATATACAACATTAGTGGATGTGCAGGTGAATGAGTTCCTGATTGTGTAGCTGATGTGGTTGGGACCTGTTGTGGTATCACTAGAGTCGATGTGCGGGCAGAGTTGGCAACGGAGTTTGTTGCAGGGATAGGTACCCAGGTTAGTGTTCTTGTAGTATGGTGTCTGGTTGCTGTTAAGTATTTCCTTCACATTGGGAGGCTGTCTGAAAGCAAAAAGAGGCCTGGGAGAGTGTGGGATCATCTTCCAGAATAGGTTGTAGATCTGTGATGAAATGTTGGAGGGATTTCAGCTGGAGGCTGTAGGTGGTGGCCAGTGGTGTTCTGTTGTTTTCTTGGCCGGGTCTGTCCTGTAGAAGGTGACTTCTGGGTACCCGACTGGCTCGGTCGATCTGTTTTCTCACTTCCCCAGGTTGGTACAGTAGGTTTAGGAGTGTTTGGTAAAGGTCCTGTAGGTGTTTGTCTCTGTCTGAGGGATCGGAGCAAATCCGGTTGTATCACAAGGCTTGGCTGTAGATAATGGATCGTGTAATATGTCCAGGGTGGAAGCTGGAGACAAGTAGGTATGTATTGCGGTCAGTTGGTTTTCGGTATAGAGTGGTGTTGGTATGTCCATCCCTTATTTGTACTGTGGTGTCCAAGAAGTGGATTTCTTGTGTGGACTGATCCAGGCTGAGGTTGATGGTGGGGTGGAAGTTGTTGAAGTTCCGGTGGAATTCTTCAAGTGACTCTTTCCCATTGGTCCAAATGATGAAAATGTCATCGATGTAGTATAGGTAAAGGAGAGGTACTTGTGGACGAGATTTGAGGAAGCGATATTCTAGGTCAGCCATCAAAATGTTGCCATACTGTGGGGCCATGCGGGTACCCATAGCTATGCCACTAACTTGAAGGTATAGATTGTCTCCAAATCTGAAGTAGTTGTGGGTCAGGACAAAGTCACAGAGTTCAGCTACCAGGTGTGCTGTGTCATCATCAGAGAAACTGTTCCTGATGGCTTGTAGTCCATCTTTGTGTGGAATGTTGGTGTAGTGAGCCTCTACATCCATAGTGGCTAGGATGGTGTTTTCTGGGAGATCACCAATGGATTGCAGTTTCCTCAGGAAGTCAGTGGTATCATGAAGATAGCTAGGCACGCTGGTGGCGAAGGGTCTGAGGAAAGAGTCCACATAGCCTGACAATCCTGCTGTGAGTGTGCCAATGCCTGAGATGATGGGGCGTCCAGGATTCCCAGGTTTGTGGATCTTGGGAAGTAGATAGTGTTGAAACAAAACTCAGTGGGCCTCAAACTTACCCATAAGACAGCATGTATGTAAAACAAAGATGTTGCAATAGCTAACAGTCAGCAGAAACTGAGAGTTGTTCAAGATAAGAATGGAATGTTTCAAAAGATGAGTTTCCTCCACCTGGTGCATCAGTCTTATCTTATGGTCGTGCTGTTTTTATCTGGTTTGTACTAGTTGTACTGACTCTGCTTTCTCTTCTACTCTGGAAATCTGCAAGTGATCAGAGCTCACTTAATGGATGGGAATACTCTGTCTATTAACTGTCTCTCCCTGCAATTGCTTGGAATAAAAGAGGTGTCTTTCTGAAATCTGATCTTACTTGACTAGTAGTTTTTCTTCAACAATAGAATACCCCAGGTCGGGGCTCCTGGGGTGCGTCTGTGTAGATTTGTTTCTGTGCATCTTTAGGGAGTTTCTTAAATAGATATTGAAGTTTCTTTTGGTATTCCTCAGTGGGATCATAGGGTAGTGGCTGGTAGAATGTGGTGTTACAGCATTGTCTGGCAGCCTCCTGTTCATAATCCGACTTATTCATGACGACTACAGAACCTCCTTTGTCAGCCTCTTTGATTATAATGTCGGAGTTGTTTTTGAGGCTGTCTATAGCATTGGTCTGACACCCAGCAGGACAAGTGACAGAGCCCTGGATCAGAACTGAGGTTTCCTAAATCCAAGTCCACTGCTCTATCCTTTAGGTAACACAGTATCTTATGAAACCAAAGTTCAACCTTCCTCAATATTTTTAATTTGATAAACCTCCATAGGATGGCTGAGTCGAAAGTGCTCTTTACCAGAATCTGAACCACAACAAAACTTAAAGAGCAGCAAAGTGGAGGCTAGCACATCTATTTCTGCAATGGGGAATCAAACCAATCATATTTATCCATCATGTGCCTTCACTGAGGCAAGAAATAAGAATAACTCATAAGTTCTTCAGTCAGAGTATTTCATTAATTAAAAAAAAAGACAATACTCAAACAAAGGTGTTTATCAAATGGTGAAAGGAGGGCAACAAAAGAACAATAGGACATAGTAGCTTCCATATAAGAAATGACCACACAAGAGATTGTCTAGTAATTGGGGATTTAAAACAAGGAACTTTCAAAACATTGCAATTGATGATTGAATTTACTTGGGTAGAGCAAATGCAATTGGCACTGCAGTCTCAGCTAGCAGGTCACCTACCTTAGTAGAAGTAGAGAAGCGAAGATAAAAAATTAGCAAAATTCTCGTTAAGAAAAGGGAAGCACTATGCAGAAAACAAACACAGAACACCTCTTCAGAGAAAACAGTCCAAATTCACAGGGTAGATGAGGCTTGCCCAGCCAATGGAAGCAAGTAAGGAAAGTCAGGCCATTGGGAGTGTGCCTGTCAAAGCGAAGGAATTGGAGTGTTAGTCAAAACAAAGATGACTTATGCCTATTTCACTGAGGTCTATATTCAAATGTAGGATTCAACCACAAGACTGGACTAACAATGTTAAGATCTGCAACAATGTTACATTAAAAATGTCTCAGGTAAACTGTCAAAGAGATCTGGTGTGACAGAGAAGATACATAAATCATTTAAAGAACATAATAGCTACATGATATGCATTTGAAAACTTGGTCATTAATAGGGCCTCATTAATTTGGCTGCCACAGGTAACTTCCCACAGAGTCAGATGAATTTCATAAGACAGAGAGAAAGTGTTCAACGGAAAACACTCTGCTTAAAAGAGAACTGGTGAGGATGCTATTGAAAGTTAGGGTCATGCCTTATGATCTCAGCCCCACCTAGAGGGTGAAAAACTGCCACTTCTGCAGCTTCCCAAGAAGAAGGAAGAAGTGGGTATGGTGGAGAGAAATGGAGTAATAGAGGTCATTATTAAGTAGAGTAAGGTGTCTCATGTCCAAACATGCATTGAATTCAGAGGCTCACTGAAGTTGTTAGGGAAGAAAAGATATAGGACCAGATCTTCAACTAGTATTAATTGCAGATTTACACCAGATTAGCTTCTAGCCCATGTTCTTTATTCAAAAAATTGCTTGTTCAATGTTAGAACAACCATCTTTATGTTTACAAAAAAAAAAACCAAAAAAAAAAAAAACCAGGGTCCTGTGGCACTTTTAAAGACTAACAGATTTATTTATTCTTCCCTTTTGTCACATGAAAGATTGAGAAAGATAATTATGCTAATAATTTTTCTTGAAGCTAGAAAATATGCTTTATTTATACACTACATTAGCATTTCCATCTTATACAAAAGAAGTAAATATATGTTAAACTAATATGTTATAGAAAAAAGTCAATATTGATTACTCAGTAGAAAAGTGCTAAGTGTGAGGCTGTAAAATATATTTTGATCCAAGGAGAAAAATATTACATTAGAAGTATAATAAATCCCTACACTCTAATTTAATCATTTGATAAATTACAATAATATTTTGATGTAATTTATCATATTACTGCAGAAACAGTCTTTTCAAAAATAGCACTCTACTGATTCAGCAGTGATGGCTATTGTAAGGATAACATTACAATAACATCATTTGTACAATTTATCTTTAAACTAATAATTCATTATTTTCTACACGAATCAATTTTGTAATCCCTCTCCTACGCTCTTAAAATATCACTTACCACTTACTCTTCAGTTGCTAAACACAAAGAAGACTACCCTTCCAGTAATCTCAGAATACAGCAAATTAAATCCACATTAAATCTTTGTAGCTCCCGATTTCAACCTATTTTCTAGTGTTTTGTCTCAGTTATAAATCATTTTAGTGACAATAAAAAAGTAAGGCCCCATTTTACATGTTCTAATAATCAGGAACAGAATAATTTGAGCTAAACAGTTTACTGCTGCTTTCTGGGAATCATACAAGTTAAAATATCTAGGAGAAAGGGCCCAGTTCCTCACTATGCCATGCTGTATTCATACATAGTGGAGATTAGTGGTCCCAGGGAGATTGTTGTGGCTTCATAATCTCCAACCATCAGGCACCCAGCAACAAAAAGGGGGATCCAGTGGGTGAGGGGTGCTCTCTAGAAAAGACCGAGAACCATTGTTCTCGAGTGTAAGTTTTCAGGCAAGAATATTTCCAAACTCTTATTGGCATCACAAGTCTCTGAGGGCAATTGCCGGCATGGTGCTCCAGCTGGCGGGAAGAGCTGGTCCTCCCAAAAAGCTGGAGCGAAGTCCCAGCCAGATGGGTGCCGCAGAGGTCCCTTCTCCCTGGGATTACTCGGGTCCCAGCTAGGACCCTGCGCTCCCTTCGGGCCAGGACCATTCAAGTCCCAGCCAGAAGGGAGCCCCGCAGTCCCTCCTAGCTGGGACCGAGCGGTCGCAGCCAGGAGGGAGCGCGGGAGACCTGTGCTCCAGCTGCCGAGCAGCCGGGTCACTCGGGTCCCAGCTAGGAGGGAGCCCCGTGCTCCCTCCTAGCCGGGACCGTGCTTCAGCTGGAGGGAAGACTCCGGGTCTCCCCGCCAGCTGGGCACCGCTTTGCCAGCAATTGCCGGTGCTCCAGTTTGTTTGGGGAGGCCCGGGGGCTTCCCTAAACAGCTGGAGCACCGGCAATTGCCTGCACAGCACTCCTTCTGCTAGGGGAAGCCTGGGGGCTTCCTAGCTGGAACCGTGCTTCAGCTCCCAGAAAGACTCCGGAAGCTTCCCAGGAGCTGGAGCATGGTCCCAGCCAGAAGGGAGCTGTAGGCTTCCTTCTGGCCCAGACCTCTGGGGTCCCAGCAGAAAGGAGCCCGCGCTTCCTTCTAGCCGGACCCCCACGGGTCCCAGCAAGAAGGAAGCGCCGGCTCCCTTTTTGCCAGGATCCACGGGGGTCCCAGCTGGCTTCCATCTAGCCGGGACCAGACCAGAAGCAGTCCCGACCAGAAGGGAGCCAAGCGATCCAGGGCAGAAGGGAGCTCCACGTTCCCTTCTCCCCCGGACCGGTTCAGGGCTTGCTGCCTCCGGGAGAGCCACCCCCATGTGGAGCTGGCTCTCCCTGGATCTAACTAGTCACCTTAGAAGGTCTAGTATAGACTCTCTAAGTCGAGTTAGTAAGGCCCACCTTAAGTCGACTTAGGAGACCTGTGTGGACTCTCTAAGTCAACTTAATGAGGTCGACTTAAAGTCAACTTATTAAAGTCAACTTATTTAAGTCGACCTAAATCAGTAAGTGTAAATATAGCCCAAATGAGGCCATTAAAGCAAATATTAAAAAAAATATTCCCAGAGAGTACATTTTGAATTTGTATTTGTGAGCATTTGCACTCAGAAACCTGATTCTAAAAATATTGCACTCATGTAGTCAGGGAGCAGAAACAAATATCATATGACCTTGATGGCAAATCAACAATAGCCAGTTCTCCCATCTGTTTTTGTTAATATTGAACACTCTCAGAAAACTGTCCACACAAATCTGCAGTCCAGAAATTATTCACCGGAGCTATTTAACAAATATTTTGAATAGCAAATTAATTCAAGAATATTAAGTTCTTTCATTCAGCGGACAGGGAAGTATATAAAAAATATTCATTATGGGCCTGACCTAACTTCCATTCATTTTCAAGTTCCCCTTTGATTTGAATGAAAGTTGATGGAGGTCTCAAATTAGAATATATTTCTGAATCACTAAAGATTATTGACAGGTCATGGTATCCAGTATTTTTATTTTTATTATTAAGCATGTTTATATAATGCCATAAATGCACATGGAACATTACAGAGTACAGATAAAAGACAGCTCCTGAGGAGTTTGTAGTCTAAACAAAACCAGCACTAGAGAAGTCCTAGAATAATTGTTCTGGAACAGAAGGATCCTAATTAGAAGAGGGACTATCTGAGAGAGACTGTATTTTAAGGATGCATTTGAATAGAGAAAGCACTTGGTAGATGAGAATAGGATGGGTGATTGTCTAGCACAGAAAGTTTAGACCTGATAAGAAGTGAAGTGTAAGGTGAGAGGAATGAAATAACATATGGAAGAGGGGAAAGGGGAGGGCATAGGGAAAATGAAACTTGCACTTATTTTATAAGTACTTCTAAAAGTATGTCCTTTTGAGGCCATGCTACAGCATACCCTGAAACATCAACACTTCTAAAGAAAGTCAGTCATTAATATATGAATAGTGAGTGTCACCTCTTGCTGCTACTTTGCCAGCAAAATTGCATTGTACCCATTCATGTATTTATGTATGTGCATACATTTACTCCCTTTAATATAGTGCAGTAAGTATAACCAGAGACAGGCAGGGCAATCCAATCTCAAAAGCAGAGTTGGATTCTATCCCTCTAATAGTCACTGCTTTTAGGGTCCAAAAGTCCCAGCATGCTAAGTCAAAATTAGGACAGAGTTTGGGGACTAATTCATACATTTTAACTGTCTTTTCGTTTACTGCACTGCATGAGATGACAATCCCAGTAAGTTTTGTTCTGCTTAAATTTGATTTTATATCATCTTCACATATGGCATTTCAGCACTATCACCACTAGGCTTTCCCCACAGGAGCTGTGAATTTGTATTGGAGGACTCTTGATGTGACTGGAAGAACAGAGAGCATGTACTAGATAACCAACTCTGTCAAGAGGGAATAGAGATTGTCTAAAATGGAAATGCTATTTCTCTGCCATTCCTCTGGTATCACAAGTATACACCTCTACTTTCCTCAAGATTAATTTTTGAAACCTTTCCATTACAGATGGTTATGTCACATCTGAAACGCAGCTCATACAGAGCACACTTGTACCTTTATACTTATGAGTAGTCCACTGGCTTGATCATCTCACACCTACTTTAACACCTTTATGCTGTAAATCTCAGCATATTTAATGACCTCTTATTAATTTTAATTAAAGCAATTATTTACTGTATTACAAGAAAACATTATAGCTTGTTATGATGGAAACATATATTTTGTTAGTCATAACAATGGAATATATCCAATGATTAATGGATTGCAAAATGAGTCCTTCCAAACTGTGGGAATAAGTAAAAACTTTTTATCAAATATCTGCTTTTGAATGGAATTGAATTGAATCTTTATCAATTTGTTCCTTTATAGTTAGGGATCTGAATGGTCATAGAGACATATTCAAGGGTAATTTAATTGGTAATTTTGTGTTACCAAAATAAAAATGGTGCTTGAATTGGTCCTGCAAGTCATAAGAGAACACTTCTTTCTTCAATAGTGTAGGAATATGAATGGTAGCTAACCAACTGGACTCTATGTAGATGATGGCCATCCAACTGGATTCTAATGATTCAATATCTTTAAGTAAAGATTGATGATTAAAAATAGAGAGGGAAAACAGGATTCATTTAAAATGATTTGCTATCCAAAGGTATTGATTTTGGAATTGGTTATCCAAAAAGTCCAGATTTTCATGGTGCCAAACACCAGAGCTCCTGCTAAAGTCAATTGGAACTTTTGGTGTTCAACACATGTGAAAGTCTGGTCTTCTGGTCATCTCACTCATAGATCTACAGATATTTCCAAAATAATTAATGATTTTTAATTCCTTGGTTTTTGGGAGCCCAACCTGAAAACACAGAAATGGGCCTGATCCTCAAAGGGTTTAGCATTTACCCTTTGAAAATCTGACCTCTTGAAAGGCACAGATGATGAGATGCCAAAAATTAGGCACTTTTAAACATCTTAGCAAACATACCTAGCAATCCATTATTTAGTTATTTACAACTCAAAGAACTTTAATATTGATATTTTTAATCCTATCCAAATCTAATTCCACTCTCAAGTATTTGAAATTCAAGGGCCAAATTCTTCCTTGGAAATAGGTCTGGATATAGCTTGGTGTAAATAAGAGCAGATTTAGATTTATATTGTCATTTTTCATGAAGTCTCCATCCTTTACATCGACACAAGTACAAATTCTACTCTCACATCTGTACAATCCTGCTGGCTTCAATGGGTCTCCATGGCTACACATTTTAGCAGAATCTAGTTCAGTGTACCTGAATCAGTTATTGGATTTAAATCCATGAGGAAGATGAATGCTGAGACATCTGTCACATACTGTGATCAAGTCTGAGAGAACATTTCCAGTATGTGAAGATCAGCATCTGATTTTGTCCAGTGTTTTCAGTCTCTATCAGCATTTAAAGCTCAAGATATTTGTCTTTGCTGCAATTTTTAACTGTTTCTGAGAATAAACTTTGAAAAATGTTAAGAAAGTTCTTGTAAAGCAGACTACACTGAAGGATACTATTCAAAGTCTTTTTTTTTTCATGTTATTTGACAAAGCAGAGAAATGAACCACTGAAGATGTTACAAATCTTGGTGGACCTAAAGTCTGAGTGCATCTCAGTCTGAATGGTAATGGATACAACTCCTTGTGACTGAGTTAGACTAGAGAAAAGCAGTGACAAGTTAGCTGGTATAGCATTTGCCAAAAGATCAGATTAACTGGAATCCAGTTAACCAGTACCATACATTTGCCTGATACTTGACCATGCAGTAAATAGGAGTGACATCCTAAAGGTCTGGGGTAAAATCCTGGCTCCAGTGTAGTCACAGGCAAAACTGCCAATAAAGGCAGCATTTCACCTCAAGCCCTTTAAAACAGAAGTTGCCAAGTAGAACATTAATCCAATAAGCAATTATATTCATGGATTTATATTTAGTTTAATATTAATCTTTCCCAACCTTATTAATTATTTGTGTTGCTGTAGCACTGGGAAGCCCTAGACATGGAGAAGGAGCCTATTGTATTAGGAGCTGCACAAACACAGAGCAGAAAGACAGCTCTTGCCCCAACAAGCTTACAGTATTGACATTGCATAAGTCCATCCTTAATAAGGACAGCCTCTTAATTGAGATGATAGGGTAAAGCAGTTAGCGATCAACACCCACAATAGAAACAGTGTGACTGTTCAATATACCGCCCTGACTTTGTTATTTCAATACTATTACAGCTCAAGCTAGTTGTGACTGCTTCTTTAGTCTATATGTTTCTGTCAATGATCTCAGCTACCATTCAGGAACACTTCTTTCTACAAGGGCAATTCATTTTGCAGCCCATGCCATTCATCTGTTACAAACAGCAACATGTAATCATGCACAATTTTCACACAGATGTTTTACTAATTTGAGCAAGTGTCTACTGGGAACTGGAATGAAACATTAACTCCAAAGCAAAGGATCCACTAAAAGCACAGTCTGCAGGTGAAAACTGAGCCATTAAGTCACTCCATACTTGTTTTCAGCTAGGTTTTCTTTTTTTATTCCCAAGAGGAGGCAGAAAGGTAGTCTGAGCCACTGTTAAACAGAAGGGAAGATCACCTTGCCAATTATAAACATACATTTTAATGAAAAATAAATTTTCCTATATTTTTCAAAATAATAATGATTAACAAGACCCAATTTTTGAAAGTAACTAGTGATTGCAGACAAAGGGGCCTCATTTTCAGAGGATGGGTCCTCTCAACTTCTTGAAAGTAAAGTATCCCAAGAACCTCCTACACACAACTTTTACATGTATGGCACTTATATTAACCAGGCTAGCGGGGCCAAGTCCAACACCTAAGTCAGAACACACTCCCTTAATTTTATGAAAATTCAGATCCAAGTTTTGCAGCTGGCCTTTGTCTCTGCAAAAGCTGAGCCAAAACTTTCATATCAACATTCCTGAATTTGAGTTGGTTCAGATCCATAAAAAGATATTGCTGTTTGGCTTCTGATTCTAATTTTGGTAGAAACTGAGCAAATTGTATTTAAAAATGAACTTGATATATCTTCCTTCACCACGAGCATGTTGAAGCTGGATGAGTACTAGAGTTGAAACCTTTCTAGTAAAAAATGAACAAATCTTACCTTTTCCCAAAACCTGAATCAAAGTCAAACCAAACATTACCCAAGGTTGAATGGCTTCTGCTAACATGATAACTGGAAAGTGGTTCACTATCTGTATTTGGAGAGGTCTGAAAGTAGAATACATAAGATGTTTAGGGAAAGGCCAGTGTTTTGAGATTTCCAACCCTATTTTGTAGAGGCAAGAGGTTGAGATAAATAGAAACTGTTTATTGCTTATTGAAACCAAACTACTGAACTTTTAGAGGCTTACCCATCACTAAAAGTTAGCCCAGCATTTAAAGTGTCTTAGTGTCAGTCACTGAAAAGGTAGCGGTGACTCAGATCAGACTCTTCTTGACAGACAAACAGAATGACAATATGGGACTAAAAAGAATTTTAATCATCTCAAACCACATCCCTTAGGCCTGAGAGCAATCTGAGGCTTCATCTGCAGAAACAATTAGGGGCAGACAGCCTTAAAAAAAAGGAACACTGCCAATCCCTTATGCATGAGAACACCAGGCTTCCTCTACACAAACAGCTGAAGTTACTGACCTGGAATCTGAGAATATTGCTAAAGCAAAATCTACTCTGTCAGGAGGTTAACAGGGACAGCATGTAAACTGCAAACACTATGAAACATAGATGGAGTGGAAACAATTAATTTTATCAATGAATACGGTCACCTCACTGAAAAGTCAAAATTTCTAAAAAGCGTTACCATTACTATAAACTTATTATGCTGCTTAATATCAATGTATGGTAGACTACTGACTGCTAAATAATATGTGTAACATAAAAGGATTCATATTATTGCATCACCTACTTTAGAAGGACATGTTCTGCTGTGAACAAAACAATAGCCATAGGTTAATGCAGATTGAATACCATAAGTGAAATAGGAAAAGTTTTTGTACAACACTAATCAATTAGTTGATATCAGTACCTTTTAGTCAACAAAGAATGTTAGAATGGACTTAATACAGCTGAATAGTTTTTGGGGCATTCTAAACAAACATTGCAACTGCCTTGCTAACAATCAAATTTGGATGCAGCTCAAGCTCTCTGGAGGAAGCACTGTCATCAACAGGCAAATACAGCGTTAGCTGATGTTGTTGGCTCTCTACTGGCAGAGTGTGCAAGGATCCAACAGAGCATTTTTACAGAGCCTGAACTACCTCTTCATTTGTGTTTCTACAGCACAAAGAGTCCTTGATCATGATTGGGATCTCTGGACATTGCTGTAACATGCAGGAGATTTTCAAAAGCACAAATTGGTGCAGGCACTCCACTCCCATTGGCTTTCATGATATTTAAAATGTGATTTGTGTCTCTGAAAATCTTCCCTAAAAATAACTATCCAATAAATATATTTTAATTTAAAGAACTAAAACCAAGGGGAAAGGACTGGTCTCACCCCCTGCCAAATAAATTCACTGAACTATGCAAAGCAGCCCCAAAAGCTAACATTATGTCATTTACCATGTTCACTTGTAACATGGTAAAATAAAAACCGATTTAAAAAAAAAATAAATTAAGAGGAGTTAATATTTGGTGACTTGTGAGTCAGTTGTTACTGGGAATCTTGAAAGATTATACAGACATAATATTGAAAATGCAATGAATGGCCTTTAAGGTTCACTAACATTTCAGCTGACATTTTCCTACATGATTTATACTCTAGTTTGGTGGTCAGATGGTGAATCAGTCAAATTGACTTAACCTGATTCATGAAGAGTGGAAAAGGTGTGTGCCCTGTGGCTTGGCGCCTACCCTGGGGTGATTTTGGAACAGTTTCCTTATAAACTTAGACTCTAGCTCTTCTTTTAAAGATTGGGTAGCATTGAACTTAATAGCTGTGATAAAGTGAAAATTAAAAAGAATCAGGTGAACAAGGCACTGCTGTTTTTCGTTTTTTTTTAATTAAAGCATTTTAAAAATAATTGTTTACATTTAGAATAACCCCTCTGGAATTTAAAACTGAATCAAGCTGTTTCTTTAATTACATTTGTTCCTCTAATGTTCACGCATGTTCTAGGTAGAACATTACTCATGGGCTGGAGGAAGAAGAGTAACAGAAAATGGCAGAAGTACTAAATGACTTTTTTGTTTGAGTTTTCACCAAAAAAATTAACAGAAACTGGACATCTAAGATAGTAAATTCCACTGACAATGAGGTAGGATCAGAGGCTCAAACAGGGAAAGAACAAGTTAAAAACTACTTAGACAACTTAGGTGTCTTCAAGTCACCAGGGCCTGGTGAAATACATCCCAGAATACTCAGGGAGTTGACTGAGATGAGCCATTAGTGATGATTTTTGAAAAGTCATGGATGACAGAAGAGATTCCAGAGGACTTGAAAAGGTCAAACGTAGTATCAATATATAAAAAGGGAAATAAAGACAACCTAGGGAATTACAGATCAGTCAGCTTAACTTCAGTATCAAAAAGATAATGAAGCAAATAATTAAGCAATCAATTTGCAAATACCTAGAAGTTACTAAGGTGATAAGTCACAGTCAGCATGGATTTCTCAAGACAAAATCATGTCAAAGCATCCTCCAGCTTTCTTTGACAGGGTAACAAGCCCCGTGAATAGGAAGAAAGTGGTAGATGAGGTACATCTTGACTTTAGTAAGGTTTTTGGTACTGTCTTATATGATCTTCTCATAAACAAATGCTGGAAATATATCCTAGATGGCGCTACTATAAAGCGGGTGCATAACTGGTTGGAAAATCGTTTGAGATGGTACTTATCAGTGGTTGACAGTCAAGCTGGAAGGGCATATGAAAGGAGATCCCCTAGGGATCAATTCTGGATCTGGTTCTGTTCAATATATTCATCAATGATTTAGATAATGGCATAGAAAATTCACTTATAAAGTTTGCTGACAATACCAAGCTGGGAGAGGTTGCAAGTACTTTGGAAGATAGGATTAAAATTCAAAATGATTTAGATAAACTGGAGAAATGGTCTGATGCAAATAGAATTAAATTCAATAAGGACAAATGCAAAGCACTCCCATTAGGAAAGAATAATCAGTTGCACGGAAACAAAATGGGAAATGACTACAAAATAGAAAATGATTGCTTAGGAAGAAGTATTCTGGAAAGGGACCTAGTGGTCATAGTGGATCACAAGCTAAATATGAGTAAACAGTAAAATACTGTTGGGGGGGAAAAACACCTTCATTCTGAGATATATTAGCTGGAGTGTTGTAAGCAAGACATGAGAAGTAAATCTTCTACTATACTCCAT
Source organism: Pelusios castaneus (assembly GCA_007922175.1). Lineage (NCBI taxonomy): Eukaryota > Metazoa > Chordata > Testudines > Pelomedusidae > Pelusios > Pelusios castaneus. The sequence goes on from ML685808.1 coordinate 2,834,687, forward strand.
GTTGATTATGCCTCAACTGGAGTATTGTGTCCAATTCTGGGTGTTGCATTTGAGGAAAGATATGGACAAATTGAAGAAAATCCAGAGAAGAGCAACAAAAAGGATTAAAGGTCTAGAAAATATGAAGGAAGATTGAAAAAAATGAAGACTAAGCAGGGATCTTACAGTTTTCAAATACATAAAAGGTTCTTAGAAGGAGGAGGGAGAAAATTGTTCTTATTAATCTCTGAAGATAGGACAAGAAGCAATGGGAATAAAATGCAGCAAGAGCAATTTAGGTTGGACATTATGAAAACCTTCTTTTCAGGGTAGTTAAGCACTGGAATAAATTGCCTCATGAGGCTGTGGAATCTCCATCATTGGAGATTTTTAAAAAGAGGCTAGACAAACACCTGTCAGGAATGGTCTAGATAATACTGAGTCCTGTTCTGAATGCAGGGGGCTGGACTAGAAGAGACATCTCAAGGTCACTTGCAGTTCTATGATTCAATGAACACTAATTTATTAAGGTAGGGTTGCTCAAGTACCAGGCTTCTGGTGATGGCATTCTCTTCAAACTTTGTTTCGAGAATAAATTACTTTTAATTCTCAGCTACAAATAAAGTAGTAAGTAAAATTTGGAGCCAACAATCCTTGGCTTTGTCCCTTTATGTTAAAAGAGATAATCAAGGCATTTTCATGGTAAACATTGAATAAAAATAGATGGAAAACCAGATTAGCAAAAAGTTTCCACAATCCCTCGGGAAGATATTTTTCTGAATTTACTTAGTACAAAACAGAAGCCATGCCAGGCAAGCTCATTTATTTAGTTTAGAAGAACCAAATAGTCTTCATCCTAAAAAGCACAAACATATACTTTGATTTGCTGAATATCAAAGCACCTAGCAGAGAATGACAGGAAGGATCAAAAATAACTGTCTCCTGTAAGCTGACAAACTCCACCGGGGTAGCTGTGTTAGTCTATTTCAGCAAAACAAACAAGGAGTCCTGTGGCATTTTTAAAGACTAACAAATTTATTTATCACATGAGCTTTCATGGGTATAATACTGTAGTTTCCATTTCATGTGTCTGATAAAGTGGGATTACACCCACAAAAGCTCATGCAATAAAATAAATTAGTCTTTAAAAGTGCCACAGGGCTCCTTGTTTGTTTTGTCTCCTGTAAGTGTACCCGTAGTAAAAAATAGCACAAATTTCAGGTGAAATAACTTCATTTGGCATGGTGAAGCATATAACATGCATTCAAGCAAAAACTCTGTTATTAAATCAGGAGAATGGAAAATCTTCACATATACTGCTAGAAGGAATATTGTGAACCACTGTGCTGCACATCCAATGATTATCAAAGACCCCTGGAGGAGCAAGAGAAGAATTGAGTGAACCATAAAGTCATTTAAATCAAAACTAAAAACAGCTGTTAAAAAAAAGTTAGCAGTGAAAAACCCTTAATGCAATGGACAACACATCAAGAGAACTACTAAGAGCAGCAAATAAAAATTAATCCATGTTCTGCACATCATCTCTGAAAGTCTGGATCTATAAAGCCCTGCAGATTTGCGGGTATCCACTTCAGATCCATGGATATCTATAGCCCCATTGTTGCAGATTGGCTGTGGCTGCGGATTCTATTTTTATGAATAGAATGTGCCTCAGCAGCACACAGGGGAACTAGGAAGCAGCACATTCCAGCCAATCCCAGTTGAGCTCTGATTGGTGATCTGCCAGCCAATCAGAGTCTCAGTCACAACAGGCTGGGGCTTAGAGAGATACCACTCACTATCAGTCAATTAGCATGGTGGCCTTTGATTGGTTCATTTCCCATACCTTCCCCACCCACTCCTTTATTTTCTTGTTTGCACTTCATATGCCATGCTGTCAATCAGAAATTTCATTGATGGCCAAGGAAAACTGATTGACAGCACAACATGAAAATCACAAACAAGAAAAGGAAAAAAATGGGTGGGACCATGTGATGAATGAGCCAATCAAATGCTAAAATACTGACTGTGAGCCCAAGCTCAGTTGTGGATGTGGTTCCGGATCCACATAAACCATGGCATGCAGAGTGCGGATCAAATAAAAACTGACATTGGGTGGGTGCGGTCCAGTTCCAGATCCACATATTGTATCCACAGAGGGCTCTATGGCTCTGGAAAGCAAGCATTAACATCAGCTAGCATGTAGAGCAAAGAAATAATGAGCTCTGTTGCCATAAAAGACTGATGATGATCTACATTAGCACAAAAATTACATAGGAGCAAATCCGGTAACTCTGTCAAAACATACATTCAGGTTAGAGTTTGGGCCTTACAAACACAAGGGGAAATGATCTCCTTTGTCAGGTGATCTCATTTACAGGATTAGCTGATTTAGGTTCATTTTGCTGTGATACATCTAATTAGAAATGGTTTTCTTTTAATGAATTTAAAGATTGACTGTGTTAGGTGCAAGATTGTTTTGGACTTGCATCAAATGCAGATTAAGCTGCTTCATCTCTTTGGGGATTGTGAAATTTTAAACTAATCTGAAATTTCTTCAGAAGTCTTTAAATATATTTTGGTAACATTATTAATAGAGTGCCTCTAATTACATGGTGCTTTCAATGTAATTATAGAAATGTTACTGGTATACGGTATTAATTTCTTACCGTACTTGTAAGTGTGTGCCCTGATGTGTAAAATGTTCTAGGATAATCCACAAACTCAGCCAAAAATAGATTAAAAAACTACATATATATTTCATGGAGATAGGTATAGGAATAAAGAATTTTGTTTGTTTGCTTAACTGTAAAACTTTCTTCAGCTAAAAAATCATCCTATTATTCAGTTGCTTTAATGCATTAGTCTTCAGTTGTACGGCAGTTGTTGTCAAGCCTACCCGACCTTCCCAGCATCTGCTGTTGGGAAATATGGCAAAGATTCAATTAAATCTAAAGAGAAATAGAGCCCAGCCACAACTATACAAGTTCCTATAGATATTTAAGAATCTGTCCTTAGTGTTCATGAATTTGATTCACATGTAAGTACCGATTTTCAGGGTAACCTTCTCCTGCATATAGCAATATATATTATACAGCAATATATGGTATTTTATGTTATGGAGAAGGAAGGGGAGGAGGATCAAGAATATACCTTTAAAACTGACACTTCTAAAAATGCCAAACTATACTAAAGCAATAATGTAGGTGAGGCAACATCTTTTATTGGACCATCTTCTGATAGTGGAAGGTACAAGCTGTCGAACTACACAGAGCTCTTCTTCAGGTCTAGGGATTCGGCCGTCTTCCCAAGATGTGAAGGCGAGTTCCGTGCAACCCAACCTATCCACCAACACAAGTGAGTCCAATAAAAGATATTACATCACCTACCCTATTTCTCTCATACTCTGGAATCAACATGGATACAACACTGGGGGGAAAAAACTATATTGGTACACAATCAATTTAACTACCAAAGAAACTATTGATGTTCTTCCTTTACTGGAACACAATCAATTCAGCCACCAAAGAAACTGTTGATGTTCTCTTTTTATTATTTCCATATGTATTGAGTTTCAGCACAGAAAAAAAAATAGTCAAGTTTGCCCATGTTTGTCCTATTTTGGGGACAGGAAGCTTGGAATGAGAAGTATACCAGCTTTAATAAATAACTCAGATAGGACTTTTGCCATAATCATCTTGGGAGTTGTTATGATTTCTGTGCACAAAGGGCAAAGCATGCTCTTTCAGACTGGATGATTTATTTCAGATTAAATGAAATAAATAAAAAACACAGAAATTTCTATGAGATGGAGGAATTAGTCACTCTATAATATCCATCTAGACTTGAATTTTGACGCTAATCCCAAGCCTTATATATAGAAAGACTCCTAATATCAAAAAGTGCAGCAAAAAAAATCATATTTCCCCTATATTTATATAGTTTTGTATGCACTTTACAGGAGATTTTTGAAAGCACAAAGGCCATTTAGGAGTCTAACTCCTACTGAAAATCCTTGAGCACTGGTTGCTTAATCACCTTTGTGAATATGTAATTTCCAACATTAAAATATGGTGTGATTTTTGGATGAGTGAATACAATAGAGTTTTGATCAGACATCACACAGTTATTGAAGAGATTCATAGGCTACATGGGAAACAAATGCAAAAAGATCAGACTGGTGAAATTTAAGGGAGAACTTGAATTCCTCAGTAAACTGTGTGGCTATGTCTACACTTAGGGATTTAGGTCGACTTACATAAGTTGACTTTAATAAGTCAACTTAGACACTAGTTCGAATTATAACGAGGTGTTATTAATTGGAACTACTTTTTCCTCAATTCGACTTAAGGAGCAGCCCTCCCTGTGCCACCCCCCCAGCAGGGAGGGCAGTGGGGGAGTCGACTTAGGGCTACTCCACGTCTACACTGGCTTAGGTCGACTTTAGAAAGTCAACTTAAGCCTGAAGTCAATTTTAAACGAGGTTTAATAAAGTCGACAACTTTCCTTAAGTCGACTTAAGCAGCTGCTTAAGTCGATTTAAGGAAAATGTAGTGTAGACGCAGAGTAAATTAAGTTGACTTAAGCAAGTTTAAGTCAACTTAATTTACAAGTGTAGATGCACCCATAGTGTGTATGCGCAGACCATATTACTTGTGACCAATCAAAATCAAACTTTTTTTAAAGTCACGATTCAGATAGTCACCCTAGTGGCAAAAAGAAAAGTTGAACTAATTTTTAATCAGCACATTTGAACTTAGCAAAACTAGGCTTTTTTCTAAGATGTTTCACAAACCTGAAAACAATCAATATTTGATTCTAAAAAATGTATTATGAATATTTGTCCCAGTGTTGTTTGAATTAGTTTTATTACTTTGAATGTTGTTTAGCAGAAATGTCTCTTAGTTTTTCAATATACTGTGACACAGAAGGACAGGTTCCAGAGTGGTAGCCCTGTTAGTCTAGTTCATTAAAACAAATGAGTCCTTTAGTACTTTTAAAGACTTAACAAATTTATTTATCACATGACCTTTCATGGGTTTATTCCCACTTCATCAGATGAATGAAATGGAAACTATAGTCTGTAAGGCTATGTCTACACTATAAAAAGTTAAGTTGACTTTGTTAAGTCGACTTGATACGGTCGACTTTAGGTTGACTTAAAGTGCTTTCCCTTAACCAGGACTTGTTAATTCGACCTAACTTCTCTTAGGTCGACCTAAAAAAGTGGACTTATGCATCCACACTGGGCTTAGGTCGACCTAAGGAGGATTAGTTCAACCTAACCGGAAGCCTTACTAAGTTGACCTAAGCTTTCATTAGGTCGACTTAAGGATTTTCTTAAATAGACCTAATGAAAGCCTAGTGTGGACAGGGCTTAAGTTAGGTCGACTTAAGCCTCCTTAAGTTGACCTAACTTGCCAGTGTAGACATAGCCAATGTGAATACACACACACACACGTAAGTTACAAGGTCAGTTCATTCTTTTTCAGCAAACCAAACAAATTGTTTTGATTCAAACAGTGTGGAACAATATATAAGAAGGTGAGAATGCTATCACATTTGGTATTGAGAGAGGCAACCCAAATCCCTCTTCAGATCCAGTCTGATAGTGTCAAATTTGCATATGAATCCAATTTTGCAATTTCACATTGTACTCCACTTTTAAAGTCTTTGTGCTGAAGCACTGAAGCTGTCATGTCTTTTACTGAATCTCCAGGGAGGTTGAAGTGTTCCCCTATTGGGTTTTGAATGTTACCATTATTGATGTATGATTCATGTCCATTTATTCTTTTGAGCAGAGACAGTCCTGTTTGGCTAATGTATAAGGCAAAGGGGCATTGTTGGCACAGGACGGCCTACATCACATTGGTAGACAAGCAGATGAATGAGCCCCTGATCGAGAGACTGATTTGGTTAGGTCCTATATTAGTGTTCCTTGAGTAGGTATGTGGGCAGATTTGGCAGTCGTGTTTGTTACAGGAACAGGTGCCTGTCAATGTTTCTGCTGTATGGTATGTAGTTGCTGGGAAGTATTTGCTTACGGTTGTGGGGGGAGATGCTGCATGTAAGCTGTAATCTATCTGTAAGTGAGGATTGGCCTACCTCCCAAGGCTTGAGAACTGTTTCCACACTGTTTGAATCAAAACAGCTTGTTTGGTTTACTGAAAAAGACTGAACTGCCTTGTGACTTACCTTCTCTCTCTCTCACTTACAGTCTACAGTTTCCATTTCATTCACCTGAAGTGGGATTAAACCCACAAAAACTCATGTGATAAATGAATTTGTTAGTCTTTAAAAGAGACACAGGACTCCTTGTTTGTTTTACAAAAGGATAGGCTTCCCTATCCTTCCTGTCTGTTCTGAAGAAATTCTGCTATCCCACAGATTAATTTTTAATAACCACCTCGCTACTCTAGCTGCACGCCAGACTTTGGAGAACAAAAATAATTCCCGATTAGTGGAACAGTTCAATTGATAGGCAGCGTTGATTTTGAAGGGCAATTTGAAATTGTCACTCCAGTTTAGGGGGATTATGAAAGAAAGATATGGTAGAGTTTAGTGATCATTTAACAAAACATATTTAAAACAAGATGCATTTAACAAACTACTCATGGAAGATTAATCACCAAGATGTGAAGTCATGGATGAGAGAAGCTAACATGATAGCACCGCCTCTATTTTTATTCTATGAAAAACTGTTTTCACTGTCTGTCTAGGGCTTCCTGCTGTGCCTGAATTTTTAAAAATGAAGAGCTACATAGTGATTTGCCTAAAGGAGCCATACTTCTCAGGAATGGCAGGAAAGGAATCCTTAAGTACATCAATAAGAAATTGATGATTAATACATTAAAGATTCTGAAACTTGAGGCATCGCATCCAGATAAAGCATACCAAAAACAGTTTAAAAGAGAAAGGATTTTGCCCCTTTAATGGAAAATTTCAAAGGTTTAAAGTTTCTAGAGTTTAGAAGATATTCCCTAGAACTACAAGATGCCTGTTTGATAAGACAGAACCAAGGCTCAAAATAAATGTTTTGAGGAAAGTGGAAACAGATACCATGCTGTTCTTTTAACCTATTTCTCAGTGCCATATATCCACCAGTAGTGCACACAAATGGAACAAATCCAGCCCCCCTTTTCACGACTGTGGAAAGCACATTGCCAATATGCAAGGAGAGGCTGTCCAGTCACATGGAACAAAGACCCAATATGCACAAGATCCCTGCAAGGCTGTACATAGGATCTGAACTGGAGGAGAAGATGCTACATGGATGGTCTTGTTCAGTTATTTATCTTAAGTGAACTGCAAGCTAAAGCCTGGTCTACGTTTCCATCGCTGGGTTGACAGGAGAGAAGCAATCTATATACTGTGGAATGCATATCTCCCGTCAACTTACTTACCCTCCCTTACTGCTGCATCTTCACTGGGCTACGCTGTTGGGAAATGCTCTCTGTTCGATGCAGCATTACTCTTTTCTGGGGGGTGGAATTCCTGTGTCGAATGGAAAGCACTTCTGAGATCAATTGAGCGAGTCTCCACTGGCCACTCAATCAATCCTGCTGCATTGATCCGTGGAGATCAACACAGGGATTTCCATGTAGGCAAGCCCTAAGTGTCATTCTTAGCTGAAGTGTGGCCATACTTATCTTAAATTTATCAGAGCAGGAAGGCCACTCAGACCAATAAAGGTAAGAGCATGAGCTGCTGCAATGTGGAGACAGTGAGAAAAGGCCATAATCCTGAGACTGCTCTTCTCAAGGAGTACCACTAATACAGTTATCCTTGGAGCAGCATTCAAGCTTAAAAAAGTTGTCAATTCAACCCTCAGGTGGCTAAGATTTGGGGACCTACTTCTAAACATGTATAAAGGTTAGGCGATTTTTCTTTATAGATTTTTGCTGTTCTTTAGTAAGGAACAAAAGACGTTTAAGAGATAAGCTGAATAACTCTCTCTTTTTAATAGATAACAAAACTGCTCCACAGGCTGCCAACTAAGTAAGAATTGGAAAAATATACAGGGATGTTCACTGGATTTCAGCACAACCTAACATTGTGTATTCCACCTGGCTTAGGTATTTTATAAACCCACAATTCAGGCAAGTTCCTGAAATGGTCTGTGTATCTGGGATTAGTTTTGAGCAAAGGATAGCATATAATATTTTAAACACATGAAACTTTCTGTTTTGGACAATTTGACTTCAACATCTGGTAGAATTCAATTATTTAATTTTGAGATAGGTTTGTGTCTCTATGAAAGTTTTAAAATTGGCTTGCAGACCTGCCACTGAAGAAGATATTCACACAACTCTATCCAAACTCAAACTACCAAGAAATAGAAATTTACCGTTTTCTATTATTTGGGGGGTTGAGGTCTATTAAGAAATTGTGCATCAGTTTATCTGAACAACCCAAAACTTTGGTGTGTTGAATGTGTTACCACAAATTTTGCGGTTTGATGTTCTCTCTCAGTTATATATTTATTTGAGAAAGAGTATGCAATTTAAATTAAGTGCTGCTGAAAATTCATTTTTATTACTGGAAGAAAAAAACGAAAGTTGCTTACCTGGAGGTAACCAACGTTCTTCGAGATGTGTGTCCCTGTAGGGGTGCTCCACAGGGTTCACAGTGCCAGTGAGCCAAGGTGTTCACAGCGCCAGTGAGCCAAGTTCAGTGATTTGTTTGCAGTCCCTGCACTGGCCGCGCTCGCGGGCTGCCCGGAACGTTGGCGTCTTGAGGAGCGCGAGTGCGGCTCAGCTCCCTCAGATCCTTCTCAACCTTGAACCCTATGTCCAGCACTCCGAAGTTGAGAGAGGGTGGGAGGGATGTGGAGCACCTCTACAGGGACACACATCTCGAAGAACGTCGGTTACCGCAAGGTAAGAACCATGGTGTCCTCACTGGGCTCCGTTGATTTACAGTGCTCTCCAGTCGATGCAGCCTTACTCCACTTGACAGAGTGGAGTAATTACATCGACTTGAGAGTGCTTCTGTGATCGACTGAGTGGGTATAGACTACCCGCTCAATTGATCCTGCTGCATCGATCACCTGGAATCAACACAGTTTTTTTAGTGTAGACTTGGCCCTATGCTCCATTTTTCCTTCTCCCAGAAATCCCCCATCACTTTATGTCATTGTTTTACAGCTGCTTTTCAGTTGAAAACTTGTGGCAACAGCTGTGAGCATCTTTCAGTATTTGCACCAATAGCAGTATATCGCAAGCAAAGAGCAGAGATAAGATGGCACTCTTTACAAGCCAGACCATAATCAACATATCTCTCTCCTAGGATTACAGTAGAGGATGATTGCCAAGAACAGTCACAGTTTGTCCACCTCCTAATCAAATACATTATAGACATCAATTATTTATATTACCTGCCTACTGCAAGATCATTTTCATAGGAGCCCTTCCCAGCTCACAAAATACATGCCACTGCAGTTCTCATTTGTACCACAGAATGGCTCTGAAAGTCTGAATTTATGAGCCAACCTGGGGATGTCTCCAGCAGAAGTTAAAGTAACAAATCTTGAGAACAGCCCTTTAAAAAAAATTAAATAGAATCCTATTTTGAAGGGGAGAGCATAGAGGAAGGAAGAAGTGATTTTCTCACTGATTGTATGAGATCTCTCATATGTAAAGGCCCACTTCAAAAATCCTTTTAAAAATCTAATCCACCCAACAGCTCAGTCTCACTCCATTACTCATGTGCAGTAACACTGCAGTCTTTAGACTAAATTTTGTTCTCATGGAAGTCAACAGCACAGCTCTACTGAATGGAAATTGAACTACAACCCTTTTCCCTATGGAAAATTTGAAATATCAGTTCAGTTTAGGGATGAGTCTCCCATAGCAACCAGAAGCTCTGGTGTTTCAGGGGCTTCAAACTCCTGAGAGTGTAAGGGACTGAGAGTGTAGTGGCAAAGGATTTGTCTCAATTCAGATTTCACTAACCATACAAATTTCCTTTTCTTTTCCTGCTTTCAAAATTTTTTTAAGTGTCAGAATAAATCTTTAATTTGAAGGAATATTGTGATGTTGAATCAATCTCAAGTCCACTTTAGTCCTGCTGCTTTAACCAGCGCTCGATAATACAGAAAAGACATGAACTAAAAGTTCCAAAACCCATATAAACTTCTTCCCATTTGTGACTTAATGTCACTGACATTTTTATGTTGATATACTATTGATGCAATCCATAAATGCAATCATAAACTTCAGGTGTTTGGATTTCTCAGTTCAGTTCAGTTCAATTCATGCACAGCCTTAATGTTCAACCTACTATATTTATGTAAAAAGAGGGGCCAAGAGACATTCTCATTTTACAGGAAATATTATCAAAGCTTTGCTGTACTGTAAATAGAGGAGGGAAGGCAAACACAGCAGTAAACTATAAACTAGAATTGCAAACTCCAGTTAAATAGGGACCTCAAAGCAAATTCTTTTCTTCACCACAAACTTGAATAAGTTTATTAAGCCTTGGCTAAAACAAAACTTATAGGGTGAAGGAGAAAGCTTTTAATAATTAAAAAAAAAAATGTTCAAGATGCTTAATCAGAAATAAAATAGGCATGCAGACTCAAAACCTACACAACTATTTACATTTTTAAACCTTCCTTTTCCTCTTCATTTCCTTTATCCTTTCCCTCCCTCCCCATCTTCTATAATTTCTTCCCATTCTCCATTACCAGTGTGCTCTTGGGTTCATTCTTCCTTGGCCCTATTTCTTCTCAATACCCTGTCCCTCCTACAGTTCTCTCTCTACCTTAGCTCATTTTTTTCTTCTTACCAGTCATTTGAAGCATTTCCTGGAATGGTAAATAAATCCCAAACGCCCAAGTCCCTCAAAACTTATGGTCAACAATTAACATTTTAGGCAATGTCCCTTTTGTCTGGTGCAGCAACGACAGCATTGCTAGCAATGCTGGGAGCATTCACAGGTGTTTTTACCATCATGTTGTCTAGACATGAGATACATGTCTGTTGTAAAATCTGGCATGCTTTTAAAGTTTGTGCTCTTTAGGCTGCCTCATCCTTCCCAGCCCAGCTGGTTCACTCTTTCTACATCTTTTGTAAGCAGGGCCATTTGTTAAACTTTTAATACCTTGGTTTTTTATTACATTTGGAGCCCATTTCATGACTTTGATGCACAATTAACATACATGATTTATCCCTATCATATAAGACAATAAATTTGCATGCTTTCTATACTAAGCTCCTGACATATTTTCAGGGGCTTCTTTTATCTTATTTCGTAGGCAGAAAACAGACAGTATTAGGGTGAGCAAAAGTCTATGCTGTGCAGTCTTAGAAAGTCATCAAACATTACATTTTAAGCATGGCAAAAGTAGTAACGGTATTTCTTTGATATTGTTGCATAGATAGGAGTTCAATAGATATTTTTGGTGTCTTATTAACTAACTTCTTTATTAGTCACTGCTTACACTCGTAAATTCTTAAAACTCTATTACACAATAAAACAAGGTTCACAATATTGCAGCTAGGCTCTCACTTCACTTCAGTTCATTCTTATGTTTCACTGACTGATGACACCCCATCCCTTACATACCAGCAAGAGTATGGCTGACAACATTTTAGGAGATTCAAGGAAAATGTACTTCTCAGAAAGGCAGAAAGATTCCACAAAGGTTCTACAAAAGTCCATAACATTCTAGGAGGTTAGTGAAAAAGGAATCCACATACAGAATAGATTAAAAGTTTTACTTAAAAAAAAAAATTTACCTCAAACATTCTATTTTCCCTTTTGTCACTAACAGCACCTCAAGCCCAGGTGGCCGCCTACCTCTAAATCTGGACCTGTCTGTCAGTCAGAGATGCAGCATAGATGCTGAAAAAGGCAACCTTTAGAATGAATGAACTGTGCTCCAAAAACAAGGTATCTAAAAGTGAGAAAAAATTATAGTTCATCTAAACAAACAATGGGCTCATTAATGCTCCTTTACTAAATCATAAGAATTATTCTACCAAACTATTTGTGGTCATTCCTATACACATAGTAAATAAGTCTACTGTGGGTGATAAGTTTCCAAAAACAGTGACCACCCAAATCTACTGAAGATAAATTGGAAGGGGAACAACCTCCTTATTTAAGGAAGTGAAAAACCTGTAACTATTGTGTTATTTGACCTTTCAGAAACCAGTAACCTCACTGGTTCTCAGTGTGAACATCTATTCAATTACTTTATTGCGAATTTGCCAACCACTCCAGGGATGTTGTGAGACTTAGTTGATTTAAAAGCAGTATCAGAGGCTCAGAAGAGAGGTGTTAAAAAAGAGCAGAGCATTATTAGAAGCACAGCTTCAGTACAGATTGATAAAACCAGTCACAAAAAGCATAACCATTTAACGAGACATCTTCTGCTGCACCAGCAGACAATCTGCCCCACTCTGTCAGCTCACTACCAATGTATTGGGGTAGTTCAAATTACTTTTCAAGTCGAATAACCTGCTAAAGAAAACGTCCTACAGAAGCTACTAGTTTTTATATACAGAATGCACATGTTTATCATTGATTTCAAGGCCAGGAAGGGCTTTCAGGACCATCTGTCTGATCTCTTGCATAATACATGCTATGGAATCTCCCCCAGTAATTTCCGTATTAAGCTCATAGTGTCTGTTTGAACTATAGGGTACCTTTTAGAAAAATAGGCAGCCTTGCTTTAAAGACTTCAAATAATGGAGAATCTGCCACATTCTTGAGTAAATTGTTACAAGAGTTAATTACATCTTATTGTTAAAAATTCAAGCCTTAGTTGCAGTCTGAATTTCTCTAGCTTTAACTATCAATCTTTGGATTTCATTACACCATTCTCTTCTGCATTAAAGAACCATCTATTATTAGAAATCACTCTCTCAAGCCTTGGGAAGTAGGCCAGTCCTCACTTACAGACTGTCCCTCCCCCTGCCACAACCAGAAGCAAATAATCACCGGCAACTACACACCATACAAGAGAAACACTAAACCAGGAACCTATCCTTACAACAAACCTCACTGCCAACTCTGCCCTCACATCTACTCAAGTAACACAAATGACCTAACCAAACCAGCCACTCCATCAGGGGCTCGTTGACCTGCACATCTACCAATGTGATATACTTCATCATGTACTAACAGTGCCCCTCTGCCACATACATTGGCAAACTGGACTGTCTCGACACAAAAGAATAAATGGACACAAATCAGACATCAAGACATTCAAAAACCAGTAGGGGAACACTTCAGTCTCTCTGGACAGATGGGATTGCATAATCGACCTGTTCCAATTATTTTTTGACGCTACCAATTTTCCAGTTATATTGATATTTCACCAGCAATGGTTTTGTATTTTCCTTTGGTAAACAATTGATTAGAAATTGATAAACATTTTGAATATCACTGGGGCAAAACCATATCTCTGCAAAACCTCATTAGATGATGATTCTTCATTTACAACTAATATTGCAATCTATCATTTTACCAGTTTTGGATTTTTAATCCATTTAATATGTATGGACTACATTAATTTTTTTTAGTGATGTGTTTTGTTATTGATCAACATGGTCGATACCTTGGCTTGTGATAGATAAAACTCACAGTCCTGTTTCTGCATTGTGCATATCCCAATAGTTATTAATAAACAACTCACCACAATATGTATATGAGTACATGTACATAGAACAACGCTGACCTTGTGATGAATTCATAAGAATCATCCCACCACTCTCAAACACATTTTCATCGGCTGATAGGGTTGCCACCTGCTAGGTTTTTACCCTGAAAGTCTGTTTTAATGTTGCATTTGGTGTAAGGAGACATTATTCAAAATTTTCAGGTGGTCTTTTGAAAAAGGGAAATAGTTAAAATATAAATAAATCATAGTCTTAAAAAGAAATCAGTATTTTTCCACCAATCCCATTCCCCTTCAGCCTTAATCTTTCTCCAGATTTGAAAACTATATTAAACTTCATAATTTTTCACTTTTTAAGGTGTCTCTTTTTCACATCTCTTACTTTTTATAAGAAACAAAAAAATTAAAATAATTGATTGGGACGTCTCTGTGCAGTCAAGGCAATAGGATAAAACAAAGCAGTCCATGCTCGATAGATTGACTATTCCAATGAAAAAGTAAGTGAACATTAGGGGTCTCAAAGCTACACAGACTTCTACCAAAAAACAGGCTTTGAAAAAAATATTGAGTTCCTAAGGTTCAGTGGCACAAAAAAGTAGGAGGTAATTGTATCTGTACATGACACAGATTGAACACCCATGGCTTGAATGGAAAACTTCTGGTTCTGGAAAAATGCCAAGAAGGAATAAATGAACAATGGTCAAAAGCTTGAATAACAGGGAAAGCTGCTGTGACTGGTAAATTATATAAAACATTTCCGCATTATAAAAATGTTTAAAAACAAAAAAGGAGAAAGATTTAGGAAAGTGGATCTGTTACTTGGAAATAGACTATAATTATAAATAGACATAATATTGCTAGAGTAAACCTTACTAAGTTTGGCTTTTTATGCTTACTAAGTTTACTACTTTTGATGCTTATTAAGCTTAGCTTTAATTCAATCCCCTATGGATGAAGTTTACTGCTGCATCATCTTCTATGGTTCTCTAAGCAGGGCAAATCTTGAAGTCCTGGCTCAGGGTCAGATTCTGTGTTCCTCAGCAAAGCAAACTCCCATGATCTGGTTAGGAGGAGGCAGAGAAGGAATGCAGAATTTGGCCCTCAATTTTCCTCTGTCCTGAATCAGACAAGGATTTTAGGTGGTTTCACTGCATGATAGTTGGGCTTCACACTCAGCAAATACAAAATGGTGAGCAGAAAGCTGACTCAAAGCCACCTTGCCACTTTCCAAATTGCTGGGCCAGATATAAGATGTAATTGCACTAATAACCCACTAAGGACCATTTTATTGGCTGAGTATTGCCAAGATCACAGTGCACTCTGTACGCATCCTGATTCCCTCTTCAACACACACTCTATGACAGAAGAGCAGGGAGCAGGTATCAGAGTGGCAGCTGTGCCAGCTCTGTGCCACCCTGGATCTGGAATACCCAGTGCCCCATCCAGTGCCCCATTTGAACAGTGCAAAACAGCTAGAAAGAGAAATAAAGATCTGGACTTTAATTAAAGATATGTCTACATAGTAACAAAATCTTGGGAGGAAAAATGGGTACTAACCTTTCATAATTGTTGTTCTTCAAGATGAGTTGCACGTGTCCATTTCATTCTTGGTGTGCATAAGCCCCACAAATTGTAAATGGAATTTTTTCCACTCAGTGTTACTCTTCAGGGTGGCTTCTGAGTGCCATCTGCTGCTATGTTCCAGTGGGATAGCTGTGCTATATCTGCTGCTATGCTGCCCTGCACACTCCTATAAAGGTTGCAGTTGTCCCTGAGCTCCCTCATTTCTTCTTGTTGGATATCTCTTATACTGAGGGGTAGGAGGGCAGGTCATGGAACAGGCATGTGCAACACATCTTGAAGAACAACAGTTACAACAGGTAACTATTTTTCTTTGAGTGATTGCGTATGTGCATTCCACTCTTAGACCGCGTCTACACTGGTAAATTAAGTCGACTTAAGGTTGGCTTACGTCGACTTAATGTGCCCTGCGTCTACACTGCACTTTGCTTAAGTCGACTCAAGCAGCTTGCTTAAGTCGACTTAATGAAAATTAAGTCGACTTTATTAAACCACCTTTCTACTTGACCTAAGGCTTAATTCGACTTTCTAAAGTCGAATTAAGCCAGTGTAGCCCTGGGGTAGCCCTAAGTCGACTTAGGGCTACCCCAGGACTACACCAATGCCCTCCCTGCTGGGGGGGGACACAGGGGGAGCCTGGAATGCCCCCCAAAGGGCAGGGCATGTGGGCACAGTGTGACACTGTCTGGATTTAGGGAAGCATTTATGA